>WSFP011397748.1:0-26805 GCA_009831015.1 Picea engelmannii
ATCTTACTAGTCCTTAATATGCAAAATGTGAAATGTTTGGAAATAATTTTGTAAAAATATTTAAATTTCTAAGGATTTTATATAGTCTCTATAAAATTTTGGCGATTTTTGAGGTAAAATAATTTTATTCTATGGAATTTGGGTGAATCATTTTTAGGGAAAATGAAAATTGTTGAATCGTTTTTTGGGAAAACCATGGAAAGTTATCCCATCGGTGAAATTTATCCCATAAAATAATTTATGTTTGATACCCCGCCCCGTTACCTTCTCCCTCCTTTCCTTTATCCATCCTTCATGTCCTGCCCCTTTTCCCCTCTCATCCCACCCCCTCATGCATGCCTCCCATGGTCTCACCTACCTCCCTCTCTTCTTTGACTCTCCCTCACCTCTTATCCTCCCCCCCCTTTATCTTTCCTCACCCCCTCCTTGATCCTTCCTCGTTTCCTTCATTCCCACCACTCCACCTTCCTTATACATCCACCCTCAACCACTTCTTATGTCCCCACCCTTTTCCTGTCTTTCCCCACCCCATAATTCATAACATTAACCTTTCCCCTACAACCCATTGAACCCTTAACCTCATCTACCCATATTTGTTTTCCTCTTCTCAAACACTAGTCTCATCTACACTTGGGCCTCTACCTCTACTCGACTATTATCGCCCACTGTGCCTAGGCATATAGAGTCATGAAAAATTCCTTGAAGCACCATTCATTACCTATGGAGGGTTTCCTTGACCTTTGAGAAGGATATTAGTTCCCTTATAGGTTTTTGATCATTAAGTATGGCTCTCAAGGCCTTGATCTGGTTAATTTGGGACACCCAAGACTTAGTTTAAGTAACCTTATATCCCCAACCCCATCCATTCTTTGGACCTTATGTTTTCCTACCTTACCATCTACCCATGGTCCACCAATTCCCTCTTACATTAGGCCCTTTATTCTATCCAAACCACATGTTAGGGCCATAGAACCCCCTTGGGACATCATCACCTCTACCCCTAGACCCTCTTCCCTAGGGCTGTATTCCTTCCCAATTCTCTTTTCCCTAGGGCCCTCTTATTTCCCCTGGGAACGCACACACGTTATCCCCTAGCCCCTCATCTATAACCCTAGACCAAACCACAACCATTGGCCCCAAATTTCCTAAACCCTATCCACATAGCCTTGGATCCTCCACCGATGGATTCCAAATCCTCTTTGCCTCTTCCACATAGTCCTTCTAATAGGTATGTATTTTAATATTCTTGTATACGTCAAGAAAAAATATATTAAATATGGGTGAGTTCATGAAATTGGTGGATGATAAAGTGGCAACTGGGTCAGAAAGAACATGCACCCGCGGGAATGTATGCACATTTCTAAAAATGTGCATGTGTTCCCGATGTGAGAGGTTCAGAAAACCTTGAACCTCCACTCAACGTGACACATAGGCACGTTCCTAGGAACATGTGCACATTCTTAAGAATGAGTGTGAATTCTTAAGTATGTGTGAGCATTCCTAGGAATGTGCACACATTTTTGTTGTGTCAATTTTTAAGGGACTGCGATGTGTCAATTTGGAACATACCACACCTCACGTTTTCAAATTCATTGAGAACATTGAAGGGAAGAGGTCTGCAAAGCAAACAATAGGTATGCAATCCAATAAATAAATTAAGATTCCTGTGAGTAAGTAAATAAAGAAAGCTACAACCATTTTGATTTCCAAGAAATCGTTAACTAATATTATGTTTTTATATGGGTGATTGTTGCACCATAGAATTTCCAATGCAACTATTGTTTCAATTTACTCACTTCCATAGAATAATGGCTACAATTGAGTTAACTATTTTATGTATTTTCCACAACTTGGAAATTGAATTTCTATAGAGGGAGAAGGTTTCTCACCTTCCTTTGTAGAAAATCAAAGTTTGGAAAACTTTATTGACCCCCTTAGACTTGGTTATGAAGTTTGAAAATTGGCATGGAGGGTGAGTGGAGATACTCTCTCCCACCCCAAGACACACTCAACCATCTACATGGATCTATAGGAAACACTCAGCCCTTGTGAGAGATAGAAATTCTAAAATGAATTATATGTTTTAAAATCTATAATTTGAGTGAAGCGAGTATGAACTGCTTGAGGATTTATTTATTTTTATCGTGAAGAATTTGATGAATTTGGATTGATTAAAATGCATTAATGAAGGAATAAAGTAATAGATAAAGGCTATCTCCTAGTATGCATAAAACTAGAAGTATATTTTACTTTGATCAAAATTGTATTAACGATTTCCCTTCAAGTGGAGAATACCTTTATATCGAATAACCATTTTTTACATATGGACAATATATACCTCTTTATGATCATCCTAAAAAAATGTTTCACATAGAAAAAAATATTATTGCATAAAATGTTATGTATGTTAAGAAAAAAAACTTATGCTTCCTTGTGTAATGGGAAATATTAATGTTTTGAACCCAACTATACAATAACTACCCTCCTATTGTTTGAAAAGGTGGTCGAGAATTGATAACTTGGATGAATAATAAAGGTCTCGCTACACCAACACATACTTCTTGATAATTTGGTAAGACATTTATAAATAGTTTACCAACTTAACCCATTCACAATCCAAACCACCAATGATCATTGAATCATTAAGGTAGTCCAAGTCATAAAGGAATCCAACTCTCATCATCAGGGGTCTAACTTATTACATTTAGTGTGCAACATCCTAGGTACAAGCATCAAAACATCCTTAATGGGACCATCTAGTAAAGTTTAGTAGTGAAGGAAATACAATTGCATTTCAACGTATTATAAATTATGAATGCATGTTACAATTACTTAAGATTCTTCACAATGATTTTATTTGTAGGTTGTTTCCACTCACTTGTGGAATTGGTCTAAGATCCTAACACCATATCAGAGACATGCTAGGTAGGTATTTATGATTATTTATTGTTTTTTTAATTTCTTAAACTATTTATTTTCATGTTTTTTGTAATTTTATATTTTAATTAAAAACACTGACCTAATTTATATGAATTGTCTTATTAAATTGCAGAAAAATAATTAAGATGAAACCCATAGACAATCAAAACCCCACACAAGGATATGAAGGAATAGAAAATTCCAACCCACCACAACCACCAAACATAAACACACAAATTGATGAGGGGTTGACCACTTTGAGATAACTTGTCCATGAATTAATGGGTAAAAGAGAGCGTAGCCGAGTGTCATTGGCTACTTCATTGGACACCATTTTATCGTCCATTGTAAGTGTACAAGGTCAATTAACTAGTATTTCTTAATACAGGGCTAGGATGTTCAAGTATTATAGGACTGGACTCGATAAAAACCAAGTTAGGGACTTGAATGTTTCAAAAGAAGATTTGATGTCTCTATTTATTGATCCTAGATCTAGAGTACAACCACTTGTCAACAAGAAATGTATTTATATGGACTAGTGCATCCACCTGCAATTTCTTAATAATTGGATGGATAGATGGTTCATGGTATTTAATAAACTTACTTGTAATAACAAGGAGGTGACTTTATATTTCTTGAGGAAACTATGGGAGAAATTTATTTTGGGTCACTATGTGAACTAATTCGACATTGGTGATTTCTAGGGTGTCAGTCAAGGGTATGCATAGGACACAGAACATGCTAGGAATGACCCGATGCTAGTTCCTCATCCTCATAGGAGAAGGAATAACCCACTTCCCAACATCCTCCCATTATAGATGGAATTTAACAGACACGTGTATCTTTATCAATGTTGACTCAGAATCTGTTGTAGCATGGGAGTTTTTTTGCACTGTATTGACATAAGGTGCTTGTTGGTTATGTTTCCATAAGGGTCGAACCTTCAACCCTTATATCAGAGTTCAATGAGGAGAGGGAACATGGATAGAGCAGTTGTTCATGTGAGGCTCATAGATGATCAAGTTGTGCACAAAATTGTTATGGATCGATGGAGGCCATTGGACATCAGAAATTCATGGAGGTTAGTATATTAACCATATTTATGTTCTTCATCATTAAATATTTATATAGTAATATGTTTATTTATTTTTATATATTATTGTATGATGTTTTTCAATTTATACGCCTGTATATCATACCCTCTACGTCGATGGATGCATCAATGTTTGTCTGCACCACTGATGCAGTAATAGAGGCATCATGTTCATTCGGTGTACCACATACATAGGTACGTGTCACATTTGATCAATTCACCATAGTGATTTATTTATTTTCTATCATCCTTAAATATAATTCTCTTGTGTTTCTACAAGTTGCAGTACCACATGGCGACGAGCAATGTCCACCAAGGATGGACAAGCCACCACCTTCACATGTATCATGTTTTGAGTTAGATCTTGTTTAAATCTCAAATTTGTTGTATTTATGTTGTTGAATTTTAAAATTTCATATTAATAAAAATATTATTAATATGTATGTAGGTTGTTGATCTTTTCTCCAGTTACAATACTAGTCCAGTTCTTTGGAACCCTGCCACAACTTTTGGGTTACCTGTTTCCAGGCCAAGGGTTATACCAGCCCTTGTAAAACACGTGGGGTTTCATCACCACTCAACTCCACCATATTTCATACTCCATGCATCCTTAGTGGTTGCAACTGCAAACGACCCACCTCCACCACCTCTTCGATTGTATCCATCCATAGTGGATGCACCTGTATGGCACCCACCCCACCACCATTTCCATCTATGCCATCCATTGAGGCTGCCATAGTATATGCTTCCTCATATTAGATCATACAATCAAGTGCTCCACCTACCAATGAATATCCACTGTTTCTCGAGTTATTCATGGTGAGATAATGTGTTGATGATCATTTTTATGTATAACAAATGGAATTGTTTTTATTGATATTTTTTTTAATTTCATTATTTGATCCTTGTAACTAATGTAGGGAGGAATCATTGATAGATAAGGGTCGTGGAAGAGGGTAAAACCATTGTGATTATCAATATCATCTATGGTGAGTTGTCTTATGTTGAATGACAAAGTATCATTTTGTAAGTATATTAATTCATTTTCGAAAAAATATTATAAGAATGTTGTTTTTTAGTCAATTCTATGAAGCAACGAACCATGCACAAGTGAAAAAACACTCGAGTTGCTTCTTTGAGTAAGATAAGAAGGATTGATTTATGGGATGCTCCCAGGGTGGTGAGGGTGGCAGTGGTCAATAAGTGGCCAAAGACTTCCATTTTGTATCCAGACCACAATATGGAATTTTTTTATGTTAGGGAACTTGTTTTCGTTTTGTATATTGGGAGCAATGTGTCATTTTGTAAAAAAATGTTTATTTTAGACAATGTTGAATACACACACACACACATTTCATGGAATATTTTTATGAATTTCGTTGTTTCTTTATTTTATGTTTATTCATGTATGGATTTCAAAGTGTTTCTATTTCCGCTCTTTTCTATTATATATGAAATTGCAAGAAGTAAATCTAATGTAAATGGACTTAAAGAAATCTATTATCAAAATCTAACTCTCAAAAACAGTAAATAGAAACAACTTTGTAACTCTATTCCTTTATGAACTAATTCCACAGAAAAATACCGCTACAAGGATATTCCTAGGAAAAATAGATTCACACTATTTTATAAAGGGAGAAACTTACATGAACATCACAAGAAATTTTCCATTTCATTTGTAGTTTGCTACAAAAGTAATTCTACAACAATTAATGCATTAAACGACAACATACCGATTACAAAAAATAAGAAAAGCAAATTAATAAAGAACATATAACTATTCACTGAAAATAATAAAGTAAGTAATTTACTCAATCTCATAAGGTAACTTAACAGAATGGAAATCCTTACTAGATGAGTAAGACAACAACCCAATAATAGATTAATCCATGAGTTGAAATCATTGCACACAAAAATATTCAAAAAAATGTTCCTTAACTTCAAAAAGAGTTTATGAATTAGTATTTGAAGTAATTCTCATTACAATTCATTCCCATTTGCATGCCTTTCCTTTCCTTGCCATGTATAGCTTTTCCTTTCCTTTCATTTTCATTTCTTTGCTTTAATTTCCATGTCACACTTTTCCTTCACATTACTTACCTTTCCTTTCCATGTCTTTCATTGCCTTTCCTTGACTTGGCATGTCATACCTTGCCCTACCTTTCCATGCCTTGCATTTCCTTGTCATGCCTTGACTTGTCATGCATTTCCATGTCTATCCTTTCCTTGCCTTAACATGACCTTCCTTGCTTTCCTTGCCTACTATTGCATTTCCTTCACATGTCTTGCCCTGCCATTCCTTTCCTTTCCTTGGCTGGCCATGCCATGCCTTGTCTTGACTTTCCTTGCCTTTCCATGTCTAGATTTTACTTTCCTTTCATTTCCTTACATTTCCTTGACTTTCCATGCCATGATTTTCATGTGCATTCCTTTCCTTTCCTTGACAAGTCTTTAATTACCTTGCCTTGCCTTTACTTTCCTTTCCTTTCCTTTCCATGTCTTTCCTTTCCACCTCCAACCTTTCCTTTCCTTGACTTTCCATTCCATGCATTCTCTTGCCATGTCTTGCCTTTAATTGACTTACCTTGCATTTCCTTTCCATGCCATGCCTTGAATTTCCTTACCATGCCTTTCCTTCACATCCATTTCCATGTCTAGCCTTTCCTTTCCTTACATTTCCTTTCCTTGCCTTGAATTTCCATGTTATGCCCTACCTTTCCTCACCTTTCCTTCCATTTCCTTGCCATGCCTTGTCTTGTCATGAATTGCATTGCCTTGCCTTCCTTTGCCATGCCATGCCATTCCTTAACTTCATTTTCCTTTCCTTGCCTTGCATTTCCTTGCCTCACCTTGAATTTCTATGCCATGATTTTCCTTGTTGTGCCTTCTACTTCCTTACAATACCTTTTATTTCCTTTCATTTCCTTGCCTTTCCTTGCATGCCTTCCCTTGCCTTTACTTTCCATATATATCCTTTCCTTTACTTGCATTTAATTTCATTTCCTTGCCTTGACTTGTCATTCCATTCTTTTCCTCGCCATGTCATTCCATGTTAATCCTTTCCTTTCCATTCCAAGTCGTTTCATGCCTTGCATTGCCTTTCCTTGCATCGCCTTGCCTTTCATTACCTTGCATTGTGTTTCCATGTATTTCCTTGTGATGCCTTGGCTTGCATTTCCTTTCCTTTCCTTGAATTTCCACACCATGCCTTACCTTGCCTTTCCTTTCCATGCATTTTCTTTTTGTTCCTTTCCTTGACTTTCCTTTCCATGCTATGCCATGTGTTTCCTTCCCTTTCTTTCATTTTCCATGTCTATCCTTGACCTACCTTACATTTCATTTCCTTACCTTGAATTTCCATGCCATTCTTTGACTTGCCATACCTTTCCTTTCCTTTCCATACCTTTCCTTTCCTTTCCTTTCCATGTATATCCTTTCCTTACCTTGTATTTCCTTTCCTTGCATTCACTTTCCATGCCTTGCATTTCCTTTCGATGTCATGCCTTTCCTTTCCATGGCATTCCATGTCTAGACTTTCCTTTCCTTTCATTTCCTTTCCTTGCCTTGGCTTGTCATGCCATGCATTACATTGCCTTCATAAAGATGGTAGAACTCTTATGTCACAAGATAGGAGGTTATAGGTTTGATTTATAATGTAAAATTTAGCAATTGTATAATTACAGTTTGTGATTTTCAAATTTCAATTTTTCTTTACTTTATATTCACTATCATAGGTTAATTTATTAGAATCGATAACTTAGTAAAATATCGACAACCATTTTTATATGGATACTTTTTCTTTGTGTTATTCATTTCTTAAAAAACGTAAGATAAAACATGACAATGGAATGTGGGGAAATTGTTCTATGGATATATCCAAGAACATTTTGGCAATTATTGAATGGAAAAAAGAGGAAAAGGCTATGTCTTTCCTTTCCTTTCCATACCTAGACCTATACCTTTCCTTTCCATGTCTTTCCTTGCCTTTCCTTGCCATGTTTATCCCTGAATTTCCTTTCCATACCTTGAATTTCCATTCCTTTCCTTTCCATACCTAATTCTAAACCTATACCTAGACCTTTCCTTGCCATGTCTTTCCTTGCCTCATCATGCCATCTATATCCTTTCCTATCCTTCTCATGTCTTTCCCTACCTCTCCTCGCCTTTCCATGCCATTCCTTTCCTTGCCATGCCTTGCCAAGTCTAGCCTTTCCTTTCCTTGCATTTCCTGGACTTTCCTTGACTTTCCATGCCATGTATTTCCTTTCCATGCATGACCTTGCCTTTCCATGCCTTGTAGTTCCTTACCATGTCTTTCCTTGCCATGCCTTGCTATGTCTATCCTTTCCTTGCCTTTACTTTCATTGACTTGTCTTTCCTTGACTTGACATGTAATGCATTTCCTTTCCATGACTTTCATTGACTTTCCATGCCTTTCCATGTCTATCCTATCCTTGCCTTGCCTTACCTTTCCTTTATTTGAATTTCCATGACTTGCCTTGACTTTCCTTGCATGTCCTTTCCATGCCTTATCTTTTTGGTCCTCACTTTTCCTTACCTTGTCATGTGATTACCTTCCATGCCATTACTTGACTTTCCATGTCTTTCCTTTCCTTTCCATGCCTTTCATTTCCTTTCCATGTATTTTCATGTCTATCCTTACCTTGCCTTACATTGCCCTGCCTTTCCTTAACTTGACAGGCCATGCCTTACCTTTCCATGCCTTTCCTTTACTTACCATGTTTATCCTTGCATATCATTTTCATGACTTTCCTTTCCTTTCCATGCCTTTCATTTCCTTTCATTTCCTTTCATTTCCATGTCTAGTCTTTCCTTTCCTTTCATTTCATTTGGTTTTCTTGAAATTCCATGACATGCATCTCCTTGCCTTGCCTTGCATTTCCTTTGCATGCCTTTTTTATTTTTGTGCCTTTCCTTTCCACGCCATGCCTTATATTTCCATTCATAGTGTTTCCTTTCCATGCCTTTCCTTGTCTTGCATTTCATTTCCTTGCCTGGACTTGACATGTCATGCCTTCCCTTTCCTTGCCATGTCTATCCTCGCCTAGACTTTCCATACCTTTCCTTTTCTTTCGATTCCTTTAATTTCCTTTCCTAGCCTTTCCATACCTAGACCTACACATGTCTTTGTAATTCCCTTGCTTGTATTTCCATACCTAGACCTACAACTAGAGCTAGAACTTGCCTTTCCATGCCTTTATTTTCCTTTCCTTGCCATGTCTTGCCTTTCCTAGGTTTGCCATGTATTTCCTTTCCTTGAATTTTCATGCCATGATTTTCCTATTCATGCCTTTCCTTTCCTTTCCATGCCTGACATTGCATTGCCTTGCCTTGCCTTGCCATGCATTTCCTTGTCATGCCTTTCCTTGCCTTGCCTTGTCTTACATTGCCTTTCCTTGCATTGTCTTGACATGTCTTTTATTGATATTCCTTTCCTTTCCTTTCCTTGGAATTTCATTCCATACCTTTCCTTTCCATGCCCTGCATTTCCTTTCCTTCCCTTGCATTTGCATGACTCATCATTCCTTTACTCCTCTTTCCTTGTGTAGCCTTCCCTTTCCTTGTGTTTCATTGTCTAGGTCCAAGTATAGGTCTAAGTCTAGGTCTAGGTATAGGAAAGTTCTAGTTCTTATAGGTATAGTTATAGGTATACGTATAGATCATGGATGCCTAGACTTAGACCTAGACCTAGACTTAGACCTTTTCTTTCCATGTAAATCCTTTCTCTGAATGTCCCTAAATGACTTGAGGAAGTGAGTCACAACTCACTATGAAACTCTAATCGGGGCTTAGATGGATGAACCATCAATTTTGTTGGACTCGAGGCATCGGGTTACAACTAGTGGGACTCCTTCAATATCATTATACTACATGAAAACGTGTTTGTTGGAGGATATTTGGAAGTAGGGTTTCACTTAGTGAGGAATAGTGCAATTTTTGAACATGTGGTTGATTTTGAAGAAAATTGTGTCAAGAGATTGTGGGTAATATAGTTTCATGGGCCTTGGCCAAAACACCATGTTGGTTATTACAAAACTCAACTAGGTCACTCGGTTTGGACATTATGCCCCCAGACCAAATTTCCAACATGTCCCTTAATGGCTTGAGGAGGCAAGTTGAAACTCATGATAAAAGTAGAATCAGGACTTGAATGGATGAATCATTGGTTTCATTGGACTTAGGTAAATAGGTTAGAGCTAGGGGAAACCCTCAACGATCATTTGATTTCTTGGAAAAGCGTTTGTCGGAGGATCTTCAAAACTAGGCTTTTTCTCAGTGAGGCACAATGCAATTTCTAAACAAGTGATCACTTTTGAAAAACACTTTGTCAAGTGATTCTGGGTAGCATGGTATTTGGAAAAAAATTAGTTATTCATAGTCAATACTCATTACCTAAGAAATGAATAAATTAGGTGAATCATCTCAAATTCATTGTGAAAGTACCTTGAATCATCCACAACTGATTTCTCCAACATCACCTAATCATCACCTCATTAAATGTACATGCCCTGTGATGTATAAATCTCATTAATGAGGCTCACCCACCCAATATGAAGAATACAGATGTCCTAAACTAGATGGTAATGCCAAGAATCAGTGATGATGTTTATTTCACGTCAGTCAACATGGAGGGCTCGTGAGGAGGGTGGCCACAGGGCCATGTGGCATGGTGTTATGGTCTTTGGGAAAACAAAGGGTGACATGGTCTAAGTGGCACGTGTCAAGCCAAGAGATAGTGTTGGGTAGGTCCATGTGTATAACATGTAGGTAGTGGAATTAAGAGAATGGTGGGTTCACAGAGATGGGAAGGTGAGATGAATGAGTCAATGAGTGTGTGAGTTCACCAACCTGTGAACCTGAGAGGATCAAAAAATAATATAAGTGTTGAGACTTTTCAGACGAGATTATGAAGGGGTGGTACAAAATTGTACCTCCCCAACATAGTGTTGCGTATGAGTTATATATTTGCACGAGTAGTAGTGTGTGCATTGCGTCGGATGCAAAGGGGGGTTTGAGGGGGTGCAGGGCCAGCGGCCCCAAGAATTATTTTTCCTCAAGAAACGTGTCACATTTTTGGGTGATTTTTTGGCACATGGTTTTTGTCGATGGTTTTATATTTCCAGTTAAGGAATTAGGGTTGTTGACTAATCCAGGTCATTGGGTTAGGGTTTTGGATGTCATTGGATCCTATACATATATTGCATTTTAAACAATGTAACAATATAAACGAATATATAATATGTTGGTTTTCCCAGTTTGGGTTTCCAGGAGAAAAATATCTATGTAATGTTTGTATTTTCCATTGTATCTTTTCTGTTCTTTTACTGAAAATTTGTTTGCAGTAAATATTGTATAAGGTTAAAATGTACATTTGGTATCAAAGCTTTGTTGGTTTCAAGGGGATGCCTTTGTGGTCAAGGGTTTGGCTCGGGACTATGATAAGACTTGTTTTTTTTTTGTTTTTTTTTTTACAGAAACGGTTATAGAATATATTAATGGGGTGGACTAGCCACAGATCAGAATACAAAATGGCCTCGTATTTCTGCGGGCCTGTCTTTCTGAACCAAACTACTTCTAAAGTTGTAGACTTGTGAACTTAGCTAGTTCCTGTACGTCTTCTAAAAGAGTTGGATTAAATTTAATTGCCGAATCTCCAGTCACTGTTTCAGCATAAGTCTCAGCACTGTTTCAGCATATGTCTCAGCACTATTTCGGCAATTGTTACAGTGGTGTTTCAGCATATGGTCCAGCACTGTTTCAGCATATGTTCCAGCACTGTGATTCAACATATGATGCAACACTGTTTCAGCATAAGTTCCAGCACTGTTTCAGCATAAGTTCCAGCATTGTGTTTCAGCATCTATTCCAACACTGTGCTTCAGCATATGTTACAGCATTGTGTTTCAGCTGTTACATCACTGTGTTTCAACATATGTTCCAGCATTGTTTCAGCATAAGTTCCAGCACTGTGTTTCAGCATCTGTTCCAGCACTGTGATTCAGCATAAGTTATAGCACTGTGTTTCAACATATGATACAACACTGTTTCAGCATATGTTCCTTCGCGCCTGCACTTTGTATTCCTTCCTAGCAAATTTCATACATCTGCATTTTCTGACAGGAGTACTCCGGGCGGTTCCTTCTCCCCAGACTCTAAGGGATTGGTTCATGATTTTCAACTCCATTTACGTTGATGACTCCCTTACCCAGAGAGGTGCCTATGTTCGCTTCGTGGTATGCCAACTGATTTAGATTCCTGAGGACGTGGAATAACTTCACCTCTTCAAAATCTTTCATCTGGACTAGAACCTTCCTATAATAGTGATACAAGCCCACGTTTTTGGGAGCCTTCCTCTGATTGAGAGCGTGGATAAAGATTCTAGAGTCCTCTATGACAACCAAATTTGTAGTTGATAACCTTCTGGCCTGAGCAAGCCCCTGCCAGATTGCTAAAATTTCAGTTGTATTATTGGTGTTCAGACCCAGCCCCCAGGAAAAGTTGAGCACAATTTCCCCTGAGATGTCAAGTAGGACCCCTCCACTTCCAGTGGGACCGAGATTCCCTTTCGAAGCCCCATCCACCTGCAGGATATGCTTCTCCAAAGAGGATCTCCACTTTAAAAACTCTTGTTCCTCCAGCCTAATTTCCCAAGGGGAATAGTGTTTGGAAATTTGCTTGGTTCTGGCCAGGAGGGAGCGATCAAGCTCATGGAACCAGGCATACTCAACTTTGTTCAGGGTTATTTCGTTGGTGATAGTAGTATTTGAGGCTACCAGATCTCCCAAAAGCGCTTTCACTTTGAATGCAGTATGGGTCGGCGTCCCTACTATATCCCTGAAGATCCTATTGTTTCGCTCCAGCCACAGTTTTCAGCAGATTACTTTCGGCACCCACATCCATCAATTCTTTAGTAGATTCAATTTGGTAAAAGAGAAGGGAGCCAAATCGACCCAGGAGGTAAACAGAGATGTGACTGAAGAAGGGAGGGGCACATTCAACTGGCCAAGAGTGAGAAGCCAAAGTTCCCGAGCAAAGGGGCAGAGGAGAAAGAGGTGGACAGAGGTTTCAACATGACAAGCACAGAGAGGGCATCGAGAGGGCCCTTCCCAGCCTCTTTTTGAGAGGTTTTCCCAAGAAAGGATACTGTTATGCAGAAGGGACCAGCAGAAGAGATCTATTTTGGGGAGGGAGGGATGCAGCCAGAGATTTCTCCACACCGAGGGATCAGAGGCTACCCAAGGGATAGCTTGCAGGGCTGCATAACCAGCTGCAGCTGAGTAACTGCCAGATGAAGACCCCCAGCCTCTTTTGTCCTTCATCCTGGCCGAGGAGGGGGAACACCCTTGAAGGGCATCCAGGAGGGTTCGAGCTTCAGTTTCTAAGTGCTGCGGAAAGTCCCCCAAATCCCACTTAAGCCAAGAGCTGCCCTGGTTCCAAGCTGACAGGTCCCACAGGGTGACTTTGCTATTGGAATGGAGCCAACTCTTGATGTTTTCCATCCCTTCCAGAAAGCTTAAAGGGGTCTGTCCTAAAATAGAGTCTTCCCAAAACTTGATTTTTCTGCCATTCCTCGGGATCCAATAAAGCTTTGAGGTAATCAAATCAAGAGCCTTAAGGCAGAGAGAAAGGATGGGAGAGCCTTTTCTAGTCAAGGGGGGGCGCTCAAGGCACCTTTCTTTGTGACCACAGAAATATTTAAGCCTTAGAGCTTTGGAGCTCCAGTTGGCTTTACCTCTTATCATCTTCCAGAGTATCTTACCTCCCATGGCCAAATTCTGCGTGGCCACATMTCTTACCTGCARCCCACCTTCCATCCTGGGGGCTTTTACCTTATCCCAGCTGACTAGGTGCATTTTTTTCCCCTCATTCCTTCCCCCTTCCCAAAGAAATTTTCTCAAGATGCTGTCTAAGTCTCTCACAAATCCTCTCGGTGCAAGGAGAATGGAGGCCTAGTAGACAGGAAGAGAGGTGAGAACAGAATTTATGAGGATTAATTTCCCTGCTTTGTTCAACCAGGTTGCTCCCCAGGCCAATATCCTGGCTTTCATCTTGTCCAACAGAGGCAGCCACAGGTTACTTCTGGGGGCTGCTTTGACTAGCGGGATTCCTAAATATTTAATGTACTCCCACGTTGAATTTCCTTCCATTTCCAGCACCCTGGAAATACCAATCATTTCTATAGGAGGGTAGTTCCATCCATAAATTTTACTCTTTCTCAAACTTATTTCACTGCCTGAAATTTCAGTGTAGTCATCCAATTCTTTCTTGAGAGCTCTTGCTATGGACAGGTTGGCTTGGCCCAGAAGGAGCGTATCATCAGCAAATTGAGCATGATTAATTCTCTCAACTCTAGGAGAAATTGAGAGGCCAATTAAGGTGCATTGCTGCATTCTCTTATTCAGCTGGAAACTTAGCACAGATGCTTGAATGACATAGAGAAGGGGGGACAGGGGGTAGCCTTGAGGCTTGGAAAAAATCGGTCAGTCTTCCATTGACCAGGGGGGCGATCCAAGGCCCCGCTATACAGGCCCTAATCCAGCAAACCAAATTTGGGTGGAATCCCATCTTGAGCATCACAGCAAAGAGGAAGTTTAGCCGGACTCTGTCAAAGGCATTTGCCAGATCCAGCTTGACTAACATTCCTTTCTCCTTCCTTTGATAGCTTGAGTGGATAGCCTCTTGCACAAGGATAATATTGTCCTGGATTTGTCTCCCCTGGATGAAGCCCCCATGATTCTCCGGGATGATCCTGGGGAGGACTTTTTTTATTCTGTTTGCTATTACTTTGGTGATGAGTTTGTACCCCGTATTACAAAGCGAAATAGGACGGAATCTTGAGAAGCTTTGGGCACCTTTCTCTTTGGGGATTAAAGCTAGAAAGGAGGAGTTGGTTCTCCCTCCAATTTTTCTACATTTCTGATATTTCCTCACCATTCTGACTAGATCTTTTTGGATGATATCCCAACAAGTTATATAGAACCTGGCCGTGAAACCATCAGGCCCGGGTGATTTATCCAGGTTCATAGCTTGGAGAGATTTGTTGATCTCCTCTGTCATGATAGGGGCTGTCAACCAATGGTTGTCATCTTCATTTATCAGCTCGGGGACCACCGTGAGAGGATAGAGATCCGGTCTAGCAGGGGCCTCCATCTCTTTAGTAAACAGATTGTATAGAAGGAGTAGGCTGCAAGTTTGATCTCCTCAATTTTTTTGAAGGTTTGCCCCTGAGATTGGATCTCTCTGATAGAGTTCTGATTTTTCCGAGATTCTGCCTGCTTGTGGAAGAAAGAAGTATTTTTGTCTCCTGCTTGGAGCCAGAGACTTCTCGACTTTACTCTCCAGCACTCTTCCTCTCTTCTAAGAGCTTTGTAAAGCTTCTTTTGCAGCTCCACCTCATCGTTCAACATCGTTGGGGTGATCGGGGCAGACTCCATATGATGTTGGTGAATCTTCAGGGCCCTTTGGGATTTTTTCCTTTCCTGCAAAGGGGAGGGCAGTTTCTTTGCCCAGTTTTTGAGATCCACTTTGAGCCTTCTCAGTTTCTCTTCCCAAATGAAGAAAGGTGATCCCGAGACACTCTTCTTCTAGGACTCCGATACTAGCTCGAGGAAGCCTTCCGAGGAGACCCATAGAGGGCTGAAGCGAAAGGGGATTGGTCCCAGGTTTTCTCCAGGGATCAGGGAAAGGGAGATGGGCTTATGATCCGAGGTCCATGCTTGCAGGATTTCAGACGAGGCGAGAAGTCCAAGGGTTAAAAAGGAAGAGTGAACCAAGAAGCAGTCTAAGCGGGCTGCAATGTGCCCCGGCCCCACTCTTTTGTTGTTCCAGGTGAAATTTCCTTTACTGGGTTTGATATCCTCCAGATCCAAATCCAGCATAATGTCTTCAACCCACTCCCATGTAGGGTCTCTTACGGTTGTTCCTCCTTTTTTTTCAGAGAGGGCTAGGGTGACATTCAGATCTCCGGCAAGAATGAGATTCTCATGATGGTTAGTAGCAAGGAAATTATTTAGAGATTCCCAGCAATGTTTTTTTTCCCGTAAAAGAACCGAAGCATAAATATTAAAGAGGCTAACCTGATGTCCCGATTCGCGGTGCAGCAACTTCGTGAACAGCCAGTGGATGGTGCTATGTTCTTCGATCAGGTCTAGCGTTGAGGAGTTCCAAAAGGTGGCTAGACCTACTGAATCTCCCCTAGCACTAGCGGCTCTACCTGCTCCTTTTTTCTAGAAATTTTTACTAGCCTAGAAGGTCTCAGGCTCCTCCATCTTCGTCTCCTGGATCAGAAGTACATCCGGGGAAGTCATTCTGACTAGATCTTTGACAGCTTCTTCTTTTAGTTTACTTCCCAACCCTCTACAGTTCCAGGAGACGAAAAGCATTAAGAACTGGAGGGGGGGGAGGTGGCTCCTTTCGAATCCTTTCCTTTTTTTGAAGATCTGGTTTCTATCATAGCCGGAATGGTATGCTGAAATCCTGCAGTTATGTCCCTGTAAGATTTCTCCTCCCTTTTTTTCCTCTCTGGTTTCCTTCCCCTAGGGACCTTCTCAGGGGTTCCAACAGAACAACTGGTCTCCGTGGCCCCCTCATCTGTATCTGTGCCCGTTTCAGAGTCTAAAGGATTGTGCTCCTCATCCGACTTCATGGGTTCATCTGCTGGCGGGGTTTCATTGACCAGAATTGGATTTTCTTGGGTTGGCGGTGACTGAGAGACTATAACGAATGGATCTTTCAGGGTTTCCTTTGGCTTGTTAGCCCCTTCTTTCGGAGGTACCTTCTGAGGGTTTGGCTTTGAAGATGAAGTTAGGCTCGCCTGCTCTAGCCTTGGATCTTTGGATTTAGGACCTGGTTTGATTTTCTTGACCATTTTCCACCCGTTAGCATCTTCCTTTTCTAGGCTTTGGTTCTTTGGGCAATTCCTCTGGAAGTGTCCGTGATCTTGACAAGTTCTGCACTTGAAGGGAAGGTGTTCATAATCGAGTTTCTGGTAGTGAGAGCAGTTTCCCACAGTAAGCTTCACCACCTCCGAGAGCCTTGCCTCAAGATCCACCTCAACACATATCCTAGTGCAGTTGTAGATTGACTTGTTGTCTTCCTTATCAATGAATTTCCCTATTCCATTCTCTATCTTTTGCAGAGCTTCATAGTTCCAGCAGTGAACCGACAAGTTGGGGAGCCTGACCCAAACAGGTACCTCCTTTGGCAGTTCCACCATGGGATCGAAGTCCGGGGTCCAGTGGTTCAAATAAAGCCCCTGGGCTCCCATAAAATATGGTCCATTTCTGAAAATGAGATCCTTATCTTCCTTGTTTATAAACTCGAAGAGAAAAAAGACACTACTCAAAGGGTAGCAGGTAACTCCTTGCTTAAGGTGGGGTTTCCAGTTCCTTTGGACCCAAGCGTCGGTGGTTTTTGTTGAGGGCCAAAGTCCCATAAACTGGCCTACCAGCCCTCTCTCAGAGAGAGCCAGGGCTATCTTGATTGATTGCATATCCTGGAGGGCGATTTCTGGGATTTCATCTAGCCTTTTTATGAATTTTGGAACAGTAGAAGGGACCTTGCGCTTTCCTCCGCTGGAAACCAGCTTCCTGAACGCGTCCTCTTCTGAGCTCGGAGGGGGAGGGGCCGAATCCCCGCCCCCTGGGACGACCATGTCCAGATCTGGTTGCAACACCGAACGCTAGACGCTCACGACGAACCCTAGGCGCTCACACAATGGGACTATGATAAGACTTGTTACAGTGGGAGAACTGTGGTATTGATTTTTCAGGTGAAGAAATGGCAAGCAATTCAAAGATGGAGATCGATAATTTTAATGGGAAAATGTTTGAGCTGTGGAAGCTCAAGATGGAAGATTTGTTGGTGGAAAGAGATAAGTGGATATTGGTAGATCTAGGTACTGCACCTATAATAACTTTAGTAGATGAATGGAAAATTTTGGATCAGAAGGAAAAGAGCACAATTAGGCTGTGTCTCTTAGATTCAGTATTATTGAATGTGTCATAGGAAGCCACAACCAAGGATTTATGGGATAAGTTGGGGAAGTTGTATCAGTCTAAGTCCCTAGTAAATAAAATATTCCTGAGAAAGAAACTGTATAACCTGAGGATGAGAGATGGAGACTCGGTGGTAGAGCATTTGAACGCCTTCAATACTGTGGTAAGTCAATTAGTATCTATTGAGATTAAAATTTCATATGAAGATAAATGTATCAATTTATTGTGTTCTTTACCAGACTCGTGGGATAGTCTGGTTGTGGCCATAGGTATTAATACAACTTCCTTGAAGTTTGATGAAGTGGTCTCATCCTTGTTGTCAGAGGAGATGAGATGGAAGAATATGGAAGGATAGAGCACAAACGCATTATTTGCAAGAGGACGTTCCCAGGAAAGAAATAGATCTAAGTTCTCAAGTGGGAGATATAAGTCTAAGGGTAGATGTAAATCTCCCAGAAAGTTTGTAAAGGTATGTTGGAGATATGGAAAAGAGGGGAAATACAAGAAGTAGTGTAGATACAAAGTTGAGAAAAAGAAGGGATATGAAGAATCTCCTTCTACAGAAGAAAAGATCTCCAAGGAAGAAGGAGGGGATGTGTACTTGGATTCTTCAAGAACACATGTAGATCATGAGGAACAGTTGGTTGAATTAGGTGCATCCTTTCATATGATTCCCCACAGGGAGTGGTTCTGTGAATATGAAAGGTATTATGGAGGTAATGTTTTCCTAGGTGATGACTCGACAACCAGAATCATAGGTCGAGGAAAATTCAAGTTGAGGGTCATAGATGGAAGGATTAGAACACTACCTGGTGGTTTGCACATCCTAGGTTTGGCCAGAAATTTTATTTATGTAAATAAAATGGATGATGCAAGGATAAAAACAACATTTGAAAAGGAAACCTATAGGATGGTTCGAGGAGCAATGGTGTTGTTGAAGGGAGTTTGGTTTGGAAATCTGTATAAGATGCAAGGAAGCACTATTAGTGATGGGTGTAATAGTTCCATTGTTCTTGATATTGAAGTTGAAGAAGAAAGAACTCCTACAGTATCTGGAGAAAAGGTTATGCTATGGCATCAAATACTGGGGCATATCGGAGGGAAGGATCCTCGACTACTACACGATAAAGGTATGGTTGAAGCTATGTCTAACTACTCTTTGGATTTTGATTTCTGTGAACATTGTGTATATGGGAAGCAAAATCGAGTAAGATTCCCTTTTGGTGCAACGAGGGCAGAAGGAATTTTAAAGCTAGTTCACAGTGATGTTTTTGGACCTGTATCGGTCCCATTATTGGGAAAATCTATGTATTGTGTCTCATTTATAGATGATTTCTTGAGGAATACTTGGATATATTTCCTCAAGAAGAAATTTGAAGTCTTTGACAGGTTTAAAGAGTATAAGGCTCTTCTTGAGAATCAAACAAAGAAAATAATTAAGGTGTTGAGGATAGATAATGGTGGAGAGTTCTACGAGAATGAATTTGAAGAATACTGTAAGAAGAGAAAAATAGAAAGGAATAATAATACTCCATATACACCTCAGCATAATGGAGTTGCAGAAAGGATGAACAAGACCTTGATGGAAAAAGCAAGGTGCATGCTCAATGGTGTCGGGTTAGGACAAGAATTTTGGGCAGAGGCAGTGGGTACTGCATGTTACCTGGTCAACAGATCACCCTCATCAGCGTTGTATGACAAGACTCCACAAGAGGTATGGACTATTAAGAAACCTTCTCTCACACATATTAAGGTATTTGTTTGTGATGCATATGTTCATGTTCCAAAGGAAAACAAGAGTAAGCTAGATAAGAAGGCTGAAAAGTGTATCTTTATGGTCTCAAAGGTTATAATTTTTGGAACCCAGAAACTAAGAAGGTAGTGTATAGCCGAGATGTGGTATTTAGAGAAATGAAGGATGTTGTTAAATAGGAAGTCCTACAAAGTAAGGAAGAACCAAAGAAAATAGAGTTTGATTTAAAGCATGATGAGTCAAACTTTGTTAGTGCTGCCATTTTTCTCTTCATTTAGAGTCGGTTTTAGTCGATTTATGGCCCATGTGTCAAAGCATGTGAAGTTAGGTACGTAACAACACAGGGTTCAAAATCAGCAGGTGGTCAGTTGGCCCTTGGATTCGGGAAGGGATGTCTGAGTCCAAACATGTGTAAATAAGTACGAGTCTGTTTCCAAAGAGTCGGGTCCTGTCAAAAAGGGAGTTTATACGTGCCCCAAGTCTAGGAAATTTGTTAATGGAAGTCGCATCATTATGAAGGCTGGAAGAATGAAAAATCACGACGTTCGTATCATGTATGTTCTACAACCCTTATCAACTGTACTTTACACGCGCGGATGTGCTATGGAAAATTTGTAGTCCATTTTGAATCATCCAATCGCCATGAATTCAGTGTTTCTTGGTATGTTCCCTCATCCCGCCAGCTCGGTTATAAATTTCATATGATCTGCACACATTCTATTTGAAAATCGGGGTTATGGATTGCTTGCAATCTTTTCTCGCAACCCTAGGTTGATCAAATTCTTTGTCTTGGGCCTTTGCCAGATCCACTCTTTGAAAGAAAAATATGGGTTGCACCATGGAAACCTCCCAAAACGTAAGAAAGGGTGTGCGAAGTGGCAGAAGTGCCAAGCCCAAGCCCCAAAGTGACTGGGATTCTATCTCACTCACAGTAGGCAACCCCAAGGATCCAAAGGGAGTTTCACTGTTTCCCGCAGAAGAAAGGATATCACACCGCTCTGATCTTGGAGTGGAAGAAGTTGCGTAGTAAGGAAATACATTAAAATACTTGTCTCCCCAACAATAAATACCCTGGAGAAGGGGCAGGCCAAGGAAGAACAAGGAAGCTAGGGAAATCCAAGTCCCAAACGAGATGTGCGCAAAATCAACTGTCGAAGAATTACTTATGTGCATTATTTAGCTGGAGCCTGTCTAAAGTACAAGATGAGGAAGAGGGAGAAGAACAAGGAGGAAATATGTCGTGAGCACTAATTTTCGAGAGTCACCTCAGTAGTTGAAGAAGGTGCTACTCGTTGTCACTGAACTTTACCAGGAAAATAGGGAACTGAGACAATAGTTAGTAGAAAAGACCCTTGAAGTGTCAGCATCGTAAGGACCCAAAGGAAAAATGACATGGCTCAAAGTTATCTCAGAGATGCATAGGATACAATCGTATAGCTATGCGAAACACATAGGTTTTCAGAAGAAAGGAATGCGGAGGATTTCAGAGAAATTGAAGCAACCGAAGAGAAAGTTCACACAGCACTTGCCAGCACACAGAAGAAGCATGATTAACTATGTTCATTCTCATATCATCAAATGAAGAACAATTCTTGATCCTTTTTGAAGGAGGCATCACCCTTATATAGTTTTGTCATTTTGGTACCAGTCACAACAGTCGACAACCACTCACCATGCACGCACCCCAACATAGTAGCGAGCAACAAAAATCAAGGCCATTACAGTAGATGGTGGGAGTCTATCAGAATACTTAATCGTTCAAATACCTCATTGAAGGATTTGAAACATCACTCTCCCCATGATGAGACCTTGTTGATAACCGAATCCCCTTGGCAGAACACAAGTAGTCATGATGTGACTAGATGTAGTTGTTTTCTATTTTTGGAAAGGCATCATGTGAAGAGCCATTTAGCATAGAACAATCATTTTCCTAAGTTCTAGGGATACTAGCTAGAGAGCAGGGCAGCCCGAGTGGCGCCCTTGCCTATATATTTTATCTTTTCAATGTAAGCCAGGTTGGCTGGCAAACTAGTGTAGACAGTGTCTATTGAATGTAGTTTCAGCTCAATCGAAATTTAGTGCGAAAGTCTTGAAGCTTTGATGAAAAGATTCTAATTGTAGCAGTTGGATGTTTTGTTTCCTTTCTTTGTGTACGTACTTCCTGTATTCTTTATTCATATCTATTGTTGTGTAAATAGGAACGTATTTTCGAACCTGGGATTCACTACGTAGTGCCCTGGGATTTGTGCCATTTAGAAAAATTGTTTTCCTCTAAATTAACTCTAAATTCATCCTCAGCGGTGCTTCAAGTTGCTTCATGTTTTTTATTCCACCACATACAATGTTTTTTCACTGAAGATTGTTACTCTCTTAGCCTTTATCCTCTCAAGTTCAGTAACCAAGTCATTTTTTTCTATCGTTTTCTCGAACCGACTCCATAGCCCAAGGTATTACTTTCTTGCACCAATATAACCATAACTTATTGTTTCAAAGGTGTTAAATCTATCCGATAGCTTAGATACATATAGTGTTGTTACATGTCAAAATTACTCACTTCGATGATGTCTCATTGTCATTGTCGCAAGTGTCGCAAGTGTCACAGAAATCACACCGTCGTCTCGCCTATGTCGCATCGCAAATGACATCATAATAACACTTGAGATATGTCATTTGGCGAAGAGTACAAACTTTTACCTTGAGAATTACCATCATAAAATCATTTTTTGGAGATCGACGCTCCCATGCTCACCTGCAGAGAGCGCTAGCGCTCCTTTCCCTCTTAGCAGGGAGCATTGCAACGCTCTGTGGCCCACTTTGAGGGAGCATCGAGATGTTGAGAAAATCAAGGGACAAATCCTCCTTATCTCTGAAGTCAACTGAGAAATATATGAGTCAGTTTGGCTCGAATCCAAGTCCAAGGCTGGATCTAAGGGGAGTTCCACAATTGATGGAGAAAGATCCTCAAATTATCCCAAGAATATCTAATATGGTTAGGCCTCTCAAAGCCAATATAAGGAGGCACCCTCATGGTGAAAGGGAAGAGAATAATTAGTGAAAAGTATTATCGTTTTGATTGTGGATCATTCAAGAAAGGGGTTGGAAAAGGAGAGGTTGGTGAGGCTGCTACATCTGCATCTACACTTTGTAAGTACCTTATTTTGTTCTCATTAATACATGTGCTTGGCATGTTTCCTTCAATATTGTGTTCCTTTGCATGAGCTTGTCTCTTTGGATGAGTCTAGCTTTAAACTAATCATGGTAGAATAGGAAGTATGTTGTGTCTTTGTTATTTATTGGATTGCAGGACTCGTTGAAGGACTTGGAGATCAATTTCAACTTGGACTCGGCGAGGACAAACTTATTAAAAGGTACTCATATCTTCTTCCTCTTCTCTATTGTTTATCTTAGCTATGTTTAAAGGAAAGCTGGTGTTAAAATTTGGCACTTTTTTGTCTTGGTCATAGGGGTGTAAGATCCAAGAGGGAATTCACCTGTTCACTGGGGAATTTTCCCACAATAGAAATTGGCGCACTGGGGACCGAAGATTTCAGTTTTGGTTTCCTTACTTGTTCTTGTTTTAGTATTTTCTCACCTTTAGATCCTATTCACTGTGTTTTTCTGGTTTTTAGATGTGTTGTTGGTTTTGTATTCATCCTACACACACTTATCTTCAAAGTTTTCTTGAGTTGCTTGGTTTTTGGGTTAAAATTATTTATTCTCAGAAACCAGTGCTCCCTTACCTTTACATATAGAGTGCTAGCACTCCTATGAAATACTTCACAGAGCGTTGCAATGATCTGATGCCTTTAACACCAGAGCGTTGATTTTCTGCTCTTTTGAAAAATTTTGGGGACACCTTTTTGGGTGTAATTTTTTGTAAGTTTTAAACATGTGAAGTAAATAAATTCATATAGATTCTTAAGAAAAGAAAAATTAATCAATGAATCATACACATAGTACACAGAGATTTATATCGGAAACCCTTAACCAGGAGAAAACATTTCAATGCTTCATTGTATTAATTTCACCATTCACCATACAATACATATACAATGTTTTTACGTATTCTGTAGATACCAAAATCCTAATCCCTTAATCCGGGATTAATTTAGAAAACCGCTAAAAATAGCAAAATCCGCTAAAATAACAAAAAATGCCCCAAAATAATTCGAGTCTATGCGCCAGAGCCGAGCGCTGCGCGTAACCACAGGGGGTGGGGGGGCATATCTAGCCCCCCTTGGGACCCCCCTAGGAAGCGCCCGATGCACATGACACAAAGAGAACTACTATATGGATTGTCAAACGCAATTGTCGAATCTGACGCGCCCACACACACATGCAAAGAATATAACACATACCCAACATTCTCCCACTTGTTGTTTTCTTTGCATCCAGGGATCCACATAATTATATAGTCAACAATCCAGGGAAACAATTCCCATTTTTACTCTACACCAGGAAAACTTTTATGTGCTCACAGACGTTTTCAATGAATCTACAACATTCTTCAAAGTGTCAACCTTTTCCAGCAACACCTTATTTTCTTCAACTATTTCTCTCAAAAAGTGATATTGAACATCAATATGCTTTGTCTTCAATTGATAAGCTCAGTTCTTTTCCAGGAATATTGCACTCTCATTGTCACAATATAATATCACTACTTGTTGTACCAACCTAATACCTGAACACAATCTCTGTAACCATATTACTTCCTTGCTTGCATGAGTGGTTTCCATGTATTCAACTTATGTAGTTGAGAGTGCCACTACAACCTGCCTTTTTCTCATCCAACTGATTTGTCCTCCAAATAGCTTAAACACATACCCACTTGTAGATCTTTTGTGATCTAGATCTCCAGCCTAGTCTGCATCAACAAAGCCATGTATGCCCACCACTCTGTCCAATCTTGGTCTTCCTTGGTAGCCCAATCCATAATTGATGGTGCCACACAAATACCTAAAGACCCTCTTTACTTTTGGTCAGTGCTCCTTCCCTGGTTTTGACATCAAACTACCAACTGCATTAGCATAGATAACATGGGACATGTCCTCTTCTTCTTCCTGTGTCTTGGGACACTGATCTGCATATAACTTTACACCTATAGGAATAGGAACTTTGACTGGTTTAATTCCATGCATATTAAACCTCTGCAATATCTTCTCAACATAGTTTCTCTCATTCAACCATAGTTTCATGTTTGCACAATCTCTTTTAATCTCCATTCCCATAATGTAGTTAGCAGCACCGAGATCCTTCATGTCAAATTTGGAGGATAGATGTGATTTCACCTCCTTGATAACATCCATGTTATTTCCTACCAGCAACATGTCATCAACATACAAAACTACAAGAATGAAGTGATTACCAACCTGCTTGGAATATACACAGTGATCATGTCTGCCTCTCACAAATCCCAATCCAAGGATGTATGTGTCAAACTTTTGGTACCACATCCTAGGTGATTGCTTCAGACCATATAGTGACTTCTTTAGCTTACAAACCAACTCTTTCTTTCCCTTCACTACAAAGCCTTCTCGCTGCTTCATGTAGATTTCTTCTTCCAGATCCCCATGTAGGAATCATGTCTTCACATCCATCTGTTCCACTACAAGATTAGAAGAAACAACAATAGATAAAATATATCTAATAGAAGTTAACTTAGCAACAGGAGAAAAAATATCACCAAATTCAATTCCCTCTACCTTGGAATAACCTTTTGCTACTAACCGAGCTTTGTATTTCTCCACTTTTCCTTCTGCATTAAACTTCTTCTTAAACAACCATTTGGTACCAACAAATTTTCTTCTAGCTAGAAACTCAACTATATCCCATGCCTCATTCTTATCCACGGCATCCATTTCTTCAACCATGGCCTTCTTCTAGAGTTTACTATCCTATGAATTCACTGCTTCCTTGACAGTTTTGGGATCATCATCAGTAATAGATAAAGAAAAATTGGAATGGAAGTGAGGTGGACTATACCTTTATGGTTGCCTTCTTTCCCTCACTGATCTCCTCAATATTGGGGTATGAGGTTCTTCTTCTTCTGATTCATCTTCTTTAGATGATTCAGATTTTTCATCATCCAACTCCAACTCTATTTTCTCAGATTCTTCTGGCCTTGGTAGGAATTCCTATTTGGAAACATCTTTTACTTCTCTGAAAACAACAACTCGACTGTAAACATTCTTCTTGGTTTCTGGGTTCCAAATCTTATAACCTTTCACACCATATTTATAACCAATAAAGATACACTTTTATCCTTTTTATCTAGCTTACTCCTATTTTCCTTTGGAACATGTACATAAGCATCACAACCAAACACTCTAAGATGTTGAAGAGAGGGTTTCTTTCCAGTCCATACCTCGTGTGTATTTTTATCATCCAACGTTGATGAAGGTGATAGATTGACCATGTAACATGCTGTACCCACTGCCTCTGCCTAGAATTATTGTCCTAACTCAGCACCGCTAAGCATGCTCCTTGATTTTTCCATCAGTGTCTTGTTCATCCTTTTTGCAACTCCATTCTATTGAGGTGTGTATGGAGTAGTCATCTACCTTGATATACCACACTTCTTACAAAATTCTTTGAATTCATTTCTGCTGAATTCTCCACCATTATCTGTCCTCAATACCTTTATTTTCTTCTCCGTCTGAGTTTTTACAGAGCCTTAAACTCTTTAAATTTATTGAATACCTCATATTTATTTCTAAGAAATTAAATCCATGTGTTCCTTGAGAAATCATCTATGAATGAAACATAATACATAGATTTACCTAGGGATGGAATATGAACAGGTCCAAACACATCATTGTGTATTAACTCTAAGATCCCCTTTGCTCTTGTAGCACCATATGGGAATCTTACTCGATTTTGTTTACCATATATGCAATGTTCACATAAATCAAAATCTAGAGTGAAATTAGACATACCTTCAACCATACCTTTATCGTGTAGTGTTCGAAGGCACTTTTCTCCAATATGCCCCAGTCTTTGATGCCACATCATGGTCTTCTTTC
>ML857386.1:15257-27018 GCA_009831015.1 Picea engelmannii
AAAATCTTATTTTAAAATCATGTCTCTTGTTATTTTTTTTTTTCCTATTAATATAAGTTGATATTCCTTACCATGTTTATGAAAATCTAATCAATCTTAATAGAAAATCAAATATTAAAATAAATGCAAATATAAAATAATTAATTATTTTAAAATCATGTATCTTACATTATTGTTATTTTTTTTTGTTACTATTGATATAAGTTGATATTCCTTATCATGTTTATGAAAATCTAATCAATCTTAATAGAAAATCAATTATTTGATTTGTAGTGTTTTTCTAAAAAAAAATTGTTTGTTTTAATTGTTTGGTGATAAGATTTTGTTATAAATCAAGGAGTAATTGTTAGTGTGAAAGAAAATTTAATAAATGAATATGTTATTAAAATTAAAGTTGCTAAAATAAAAATAAATTTTAAGGAGTTTTATTGGTCAATTCCTAAAATATTGTGGGATGAAATAATTGTCATTTTTGTAACACTAAGAAGGTGGAGGATGAAAAACACTTTCTCATAAAATGTCATGTATGCATTAGATATCAATTTCAAAATATTTATATTGTTGACTATTTGGGTTGGTTGTCATTGATGTCAACTCTTGAAGAAAGTCTGGTAGCAAATTTCGGTAGCACAAAGGTTTGGGTAATGGACCCAAGTTTGTTTGATGTATAATTGTATGAGTTTTAATATATTTGAATGTACGACTATTCTAGATGGATAGTACATGTCATGTCATTTCCGGTGGTACGTGAAACGTCACATAACTCCTCACGGTTAGAGAGTAATGGTCATGTGAAATTGGACATGAGTCATCTAGAAGCCCCAAAAGGTCAAAGTAGTCAAAGTGGTTGCAAAGAAGAAATTATTTAAATAATAAAGTGAAGTGATGAGTGTACTATAAGTCAAAGTGGATACAAAATAAATTATTTAAATAATAAAGTTAATGGAGAAATTACTAAGTGGACAACTGGTTAGAAGTGGGTTAGCCCTAAAATAAGGAAAGTGGTTTAAGATGGTTAGAAGGTAACCCCTTGAGGAAGCTACATAAAAGTATAAATAAGAGGCAAGGATCTATCATTTGATTACAATTGAGCATATTGAATATCTACAAGTGACTAAGGTAACCAAAGGATACATTCTTTTGATAATGCTTTCTAAGGTATGTTATTTACAGGTCATCTCACCATTTTCACAATAAAAAAAATTCTAGAATGATTCAGACCGCGAAATATAGAGGTCATTGAGGAAACATATCCAATTAGTTGCGATAAAAATTTCAGCTTATGGTTCGTTGTATTTTTGGAGTTACACTCTGTGGAAAATAGGGTTTGTGGCTAGTCTTGAAAATAGTCTAAAACATGTGTTTCGTGTAAAAACGTCATAAATTCTTCATAACATATCCAAATTCAGTAAGACTAAATGTATTGGTTAGAGTACAATCTATAGTATTTTGTGTGCCATTTTTAGATCCATACAAAAAACATTGCATGTGGGGCACGCTCTACAAGTACACTCTCTAGAATAAGCCAAAATTCAACAAGGTATGTCATTTTTCTATAACTCATTTTCTTAGAGGTTCCAAGTAGTGAAACCTGGAGGAATTACATAAAAGACACTGCATAACATTGTGTACTATTTTCATATATTTATTCATTACAGGTACATAGTTATGATTATTTCAAGTTAGGGTTGTTGACTAACCCAAAATTAGTCATGTGAGACTAAAGTAAAGTTTGATGAAAATGTTAGTCTCTTGTTGTTAAGGAAGGTTTGCAGGTATGTGATCATATACACCAAGTCTATTATAGAGTTACAAATCAGATTTGGATGATGAAATTGATGAGGGCTTTTGGTTGAGATATGTTACAGATAGAGGTTGTATAACAGTGAGGTTGTGGCACATGGTTTGATGTAATGAGTTATGGTATTTGGTTGCTAGAGAAATTTTTGATGGTTATACTGGTATATGTATTTAGTATATGGTTGAGGTACATGTTGGGTACATGGTTAAACAAGTAGTTGATGAGTTGGCACATACACGAGGTGTATAGTTGATGATGTTGGTACATCTTGATGAGTCATAGTTGATGAGTAGTTGATGCATGATTGGTACATACTTGGTACATGGTTGGAGGCACTTGTTAGTAGTATTGTTGACACATGGTTTATGAATGATGTAGCATACTTGTCTTGGTATATTATTAGAAGCACATATTGATCTTGGTAATAATTATGAGTTGTTGTGATATGTTTGGTTGATGCACATCTTGGTGATATTGTGCATATGGTTGAGAGTTGTCTTAGTGATTGATCTTGGTGAGTAGATCTTATTTGGTTGAAAAGATTGATGAGACATGTTGTTGTGATAGGTCATTTGGACAGGTTGTTGCGATAGGTTATTTGTACAGGTTTGGTGCATGGTTGATGCACTTGTTTATGGTACAGGTTGAGGTGCATGGTTGATGCACTTGTTTATGGTACAGGTTGATTTATGGTACATGTTGGCACATGTTATTGGTACAAGTTGTTACAGGTTGTTTGGTGCAACTTGATTGGTACAGGTTTACAACATTATATCTCACAGTGATAGTGTGACCGTGGTTCCATCATTCTACTTATATTTCAGGGCAGTTGGACGGGGCAAGGACAAGTGGTTGTATCCACCTTCCAGTTGTAGTCCGAGAACATAGGGGGTTGTAGCCTCCTTCTAGTTGTAGCTAGAGAATTGGGGAGTTGGAGCTTCCCTCAGGTTGTAGCCTGGGAAACTAGGGGGTTGGAGCTTCCTTCCAGTTGCAGCTGGAAAACAAAGGAAGTTGGTGCTTCCAATGAATGTAATTATTAAACACATATAAGAAAAAACATTATGTGGTTTTCTCTCACTTTGGGTTTCCACGTAAAAACATTGGTGAACTGTGTATGTGTATGATTGCTCATTTGTTCATTGTTTATTTACTCTGCAACTATTGGATGATAATGCTATGTTGATATAAAACTTTCATTTTATGGTTAAAAATGATTATATTGCTCTATTATCTATTCACGCTCCCCCCTCCCCCCCACCCTTAACCTCCCCCACCCCCCCGGTAATCCAACATATATAATATCCCCCTTTCTAACATTTTAACTCATCAAAACCATATAGATTTAAGAAAACTTATGTGAAATCTTTTTTAACATAAAAATATAGTTTTAAAGCTAAAATATTTACCATTCTTTCTTTAGGTTTATTAAACCAAAATTAATTTTAATAAAAATTAATCATCATTTTAATAATTTATAATAAAACATATAAATTTAACAATTAATAATTAAAATAATCTTTTAAACCCAAAAAAAAACCTATACTATCTAAAATAATAATCATCTTTAATAAAAACCTATACTATCTGAAATAGTAATAATTTTAATAAAAACCTATACTATCTAAAATAGTAATCATCTTTAATAAAACCTATACTACCTGAAATAACAATCATCTTTAATATATGAAATGATATAATATGGAAGGAAAACTATTCCAAAGAAAATATCCTTATGAGTTCTGAGTGAAATCCTCTGGTTGAAGAAATCTTAGTGTCAGAGTTATTTTCATGCCTAATTTTTAAAAGCTTCAACTTGATATAAAGTAAGCTGGCTAGTGACATAGAAATGGAACAATAACAATTTAAAATGAAAAGAAGGGGAAAAAGAGTCAAATAAAGGAAAAAGGGGATGACAGAAAAGATGGATAATTGAAAGTGGTTAGAAAGCGACTAACCAGAACTCATTTATAATAAAAAAGGGTGAAGAAGACTTGTATTGTATTCATTGGTTTAAATTCTTTTAATTTCAATTTACTTGTATAAAATTGTAATCATGATTAAGAGAATTAAATGTAACTATGAATTTGTGTTAATTATAATTACATGCAATCTACTTGGGATATTTTCTATAGAAGCAATCTTGATATTATTTGTCATAAGAATTTTATGATTATTAATACATTAGATTGTTGGTTTTTAAGTTGATATTATTTGTCATAAGAGAATTTTATGAATACTATAATATTATTGATACATTATATTGGTGGTTTTTAAGTTGAGAAAGTTGCATTAAATTGTTGGTTTTTAAGTTGATATCATTTGTCATAAGAGAATTTTATGAATACTATAACATTATTGATACATTAGATTGGTGGTTTTTAAGTTGAGAAAGTTGTCTTGCAAATTCTAATATTTTACGGGGTTTTATATGGTGATATAAGGTGTCAATTTTTATATGGTGATATATGCTTACATAAGGGTTGGAGGATGAGAGTGTGGCAACATGGAAGAAAGAAATAAGTAAACAAATAATGTAGTGTGTGTGTACGCGCGTGTGTGTAGCTCAAATGGTTGGGTGGGGAAGTTGTTATCCTCTCCACCGAGGTTTGAATCCCACCTTTGTGACATGTTTCTCTTAGTCAATTCATTTATATTGTAATGGCTTAATCCCCTTTTTCGAGTGGATATCATGCAATAAATAATGGAAGTATAATATAAAATACAATCTATATTGTTATCTCTTGAGAATTTTCGTATTCCTTCTACTATCAATGTCAATCCATATTATATATAATATATATTTATAAATAATTAAGATTTGCATTGAAAGGGATTTGAATTTTTTTTGGCATATAATAGATACATATTTAATGATGCACTATATTCTAGTTGATATGGATTTTTTTAGGAGATTAACAAAAGATAAATATATATAGAATAATACAGATTCGACTTAATGAAAGTTGCACCTAAGTGGTCTTAGAGAGTATGCATTTGTCATCACTTTTGGAAATATGGATAGGTCCTAGAGTTAGTTGTGGGCATTTGATCGAGGGAAAAATGGATCTATCATCAAGTGGGGTGAATATGGACCTTTTTTTAATGGGACGAATATGGATTTGTCAACACCCAGGGAAGATATGGATTTATCTTGGTTATAGAGATTTTTCCCCATTGACCTATGGATTCTCTAATGACTAAACCACAATATTATGGATAAATTTGAATTGAGTTATTTTGTGTTTCTAACATACTTATCATATTGTGGAAAGTTGATGTGGGAGTGGCCAAAGAATTTCAAAGTATGAGAATGAGAAGTGTGCGACAATAAGAAGTTAAATTAATTTAAGAAGAAAGTGTGGATCGAAGTCAAAGAGAAATAGCATAAGTGCAATAAACATTTTGTGCACAAAATATTAGTGCACTCCATAGTTTGAGGAGAAGACACGGTTTTGGATGTTAAGTGCAAAACATCCCATGATATAGGTTAAGGATACAAGTGTCGGAAATGGAAGTGTGCTTGAGTACAAGTGAAATGGAGTCAATATATATGAAAACTTTGGAGTGCACAAAATGGTGTGTGAGTAAGAACACATAATGGTGCATAGAAGAGAACACACATGGGCAGGAAAGGAAAACAATGTGAAAATAATCTAAATAATTAGGAACAAGGAAAGAAGAGGTAGAAGGAAGTTGGAAAGAGAGACAAAGATATAAATAGTTGGGATGTGACTAATCATTGGAATATATAACCATGAGAGTGAACAAAGACATGAAATCACTTATATTGTAGAGTTGAGTAATGCCCAAGTGAATTTGTAGAGTGAATAGATAGAGAGTCACCAAAAACCAAGAAGGAAAGGCAATGTATATTGACATACAAGGAAGATAGCACACAAAGAAGAGAACAATAACAAACATGATTTCAATTTAGCATTGTTGATTTTATGGAAACATGAAAACTTACAAAAATGAATACCCAATTCTAAAAACATTTTGAAATTGATGGCGGTTGATATCACATAAATAACTATATACATACATGAAGAAACATACATGCAAACTATAAGAAAAAGAATAAAATAGATAATCAATAAAAATAATTTTTAAAATAAACACTTGATATAATGACAAATATAATTAGTTTATGGAAGTTATGAATTTAAACTATGGAAGTTATGAATTTAAACTATGTATTATTACAATGGTTGCCAAATTCAACCAATTAATATACACAATTAAGGTTTTTTTTTTTTTTTTTAATTTAACCTTAAATTATAATTATAATAACACCTCCTTTCAATAACTAAATTATTATAAATTCCCATATTTTCTAAATCATAAAAAAAAAACATAATATATGAAAATACATAATCAATTAATCATACATGACCCCACCTCATCCAAAAGTTCGAATATATCTTTATATAACCTAGATATTTAAAAGAGAACCTAATATTTTATTCGATATCCTTACCTAATATCAAATTATTTTGATGTATGATTGGTATTTTCAACTTTGAAACTTCATCAATGAAATTTAACTTTGTATAACTGGTGCATCTTAGTTTATATTAGTTTTAGTCAAATTTTAATGTAAAATTGAAGATGACAAATCAACTAAATTGATCACTCATACATTGGTATCGACCTAACAATGTCTCATTACTTTATATCAGTCTTAAGTCAATTTTAAATATAAAATTGAATATGACAAATCAACAAAATTTATTGAGAAACGTGTTTGAGATTGGTATCCAAACAACGTGGCATTTTAGAGTTTTATTTGATTATTTAATATTTTATTAAAAAAAATGATTCTCTTAATAATAATTTAAATTGAAGTCAATGGAAAGAGATTTTATATTATTTATATGTTATTTTTTATTTTAATATAAGTATAAATATTAAAAAAAACTCAATTATTTGAAAATTGTCTCCTTAAATTTTTGTTATTTAATTGTTTATTATTAATATGAGTTTAGATTCCTTGCTTCTCATATTTAATAAATGGTAGAGTTTTCACTTTTCAAATATATAGTTAGAGCTTATAGTTAGAGCTTACTTGTTAAGTTAATTATATATTTCTATATTTGATATTTGAAAAATAAAATGATTAATAATATTAAAATACAATTTTAATATAAATATATGTTATTATAATAATATCTTTTAATATATTATATAAATAATAACTATAAATTGGAAAAATCTCATGAAATACAAATACTCATATTATCAACAAAATTAAATCATCATGACTCATGAAAATAATATATTATTGAGAAAAAACTTTAAAAAGAGAAATCATAGGAAAAATGAAAAGCAAGGTGAAAGGAGGAAAAGAGAAAAGACAAATAGTCATAAATAAACTAATCAAAACCCATACCTAATAAAAAAAAGAAGGGATGAAGTAGGGGTTTCCGAAGGTAGAGGGACTATGATGTGTTAGTGGTTTCAAATTCCTCTAGGTCAATTCCAAGTTTTTTGTTTTTTTTGGAATTTATCTAATAAAAAAATAAAAAAGAAGGGATGAAGTAGGGGATTCCAAAGGTAGAGGGTTTATGATGTGTTAGTGGTTTCAAATTCTTCTAGGTCAATTCCAAGTTTTTTTTTTTTTTTTTGAATTTGTACGAATTGTGATTGTAATTAAGAAGGTATTGAAATATATTGGTAACTTACATATACAAGGATTTGTGATAGTGGCACTCACTTGTAATTAATTTGAGAGATTGTCTTTTGATTTAACCATTTTTTATATTATTTGATAATATAAATTTAATTATATTTTCAATTTCAAAATAATAATCATAATTATTTTGTATATTGTTTGGTAATATAAATTCAATCACACTTTCAATTTCAAAATAATAATCATAACATGATATTGCATGATTACTATATTACAATTAATGGATTGTATTTCTTATTTTTAAAGTGAAGAAAATTGTATTGCAAATTCTAATGACTCACTTGGCTCTATCCACTAATGTAGGGTGTCAATTGTGCTTACATGGAGAAGGCGTTCTTAACTAAATACAATAAGTCTTTGTAATAGCTTATGAAAGGAAATCGTAAATGTTATTGTTTGATTCATGTGTTTTGCATGTTACATTATGTGAATGCATGCATTATATCTTATTTTTAAAACATTTTTTCATATCCTAAGGAAATGAAGGAGGAGTTAAAGGAACAAAGAGTAAAGATGGAAAGTAGAAGTTTCATAGAAACAAATGTCATAATTATGGATGGAGTGTTTGATTCATTGTATAACTAGCATCCATCCATATCTTTATAGTGAGAGAGTTTCCATATACCTATTTGTGTTAATATTAGTTCATTTTTTTCAAGATCTGTATCTATAATTGAGGTTTGCATTGAGATGGATTTGAAAAGTTTTGGCATATGAGAAATTCAAGGTTAGTGATATTTAGGAGATTTTGGTAAATCTAGATTATTGTTAATAGTAATCCATGCTATTGATTCGGGAGAATGGAAATGCATAATATATCTATATTAATGGGGATCTATCTAAATGGTTGTTACACTTAGTTGGCCTGAGAGGACATGGAATTTTCATTCCCTAGGAGAATATGGATAGGTCTTAGAGTTAGTTGTAACCAATTTACCTAGGTGAATTGACTGTGTCATCACCTAAATGAATATGCATCCATTGTAGTTGTAGGTGTGCCCAAATGACATAGAAAAATATGGATCTTTGATTAAGTAGAGTGAATATGCATAATTCCTTAGTTTGATAAATATGGATATGTCCTAATGGAAATTACACCTAGATGGCCTACAAAATCATTGATATCGTAGATGATGAGAATTGAGCTACTTTGCATTTGAATTGTGATAAGACCACAGAAAGGAGAAGTTAAAAAGAAAGTGGACATCGAAACTAGGGAGAAATAGAGTAGGTGCAATAAAAGTCGAGAAATAACATAGGTGTGACAAAGCTTGAGCAATAACATGCAAGTACAACAAAGATTGAGAAATAGCATAGGCACAATAAACCATGAAAAATAGTAGGAACGATAAATCTTACATGTATAGTAGATTGGTATAGTTTGTAGTTTGAGGAGTGCATGTAGATTTAAACAAAGATTATTAAAAAATTACACGAGGAAAGATGAGAAGACAATTTCAAGAAAAGGAAGCACAATTGAAGAGAAGTCAAATTATTTAGTGTGAAGGTTGAGACTTGTGGAGTGCACATAATGGCATATGAGTAAGGGCACATATTGTCATGGAATGAAGATAGTGTGGAAGAATAGAGAGCATAGAGGAAGTTGAATAGTTAGGTGCAAGGAATCAAAGGACATGGAAGGAATTGAAAGAGTCAACGAGGCAACCAAAGATTCAACCCATGTGAAGAATCATTAGGATACATAACTAGGAGAGTGAGAGTGGGAGAGTAACTCAAATGGTAGAGTTGAGTAGTAGTTAAGTGATATTTTATAGTGAGTGGATAGAGAGTCAACCAAGAGTCAAGAAGAGAGGCAAGAGCTCTAAGAATTTGTGAAATGTGTACTTCAAGAATTTATATTAATGATAAGAAATTTCCCCCAAGTTATGTATTTGGTTTCCAATGTATGCTAATGCAATTGTTAGTAGCTAGTGATCACATTTTTTCGTATGTGTATATGATTCTCAATGCATGCTTATGCATTTTTCTAACAAAAACTATTTAATTTTTGGCTTGAGCAGTATCAAAACCCCTAGGACATGTTTCTTTGGGGATTCATAGGTATACATAAATGCATTAAGAATCAAAATTGAGCTAGTTGTGGTAGACTCCCACCAATGTAATGCTAGACTACAACCCAATGAACTATGTTGATGGAGCTATTAATAGTTAGCACTATCTAGAATTATGTTCCAATAAATAACATGATCCAGGTGGATATCAGTGGCCACCCACCTTTTCCGACTAGCTCAAAACAGTTTTCTAGCAAATTTGGCAATTTACTATTTTTAGCAGTTTTTAACTTCCGGGGCCATTTTGAGGGCCCAAATGAAGGTTTTTTTATATAGAGGTTCTCAATGATAGCCGAATGAATAATTAAGCCCCAAAAATGAGTCTCATCGATGATACCTTTCCAATGAGCTATCATATGCCTAAAACGGAGATCGTATGCAAAAGTTACGACCCCAGGAAGTTGATGTACTAACTTACCCAAACGGGGCCCACGTGACTTTTGGCACTTCATCTCCTAGGGTTAGGTTTTTGGATGTCTAGGAATTTTGGCATTCCTGTTTATTGTAAAAAGGCCTTTAGAGCCTCATTGTAATCATCTTCTTGCGAATGCGAGTAGCCGTCACATCTCTTCTCAGAGATAAGCTGCCACCATTCTATCGAGTCTTTCACTCTGTATTTTACAGTCTTTGTACATTTATTTCATTAATAGAAATCGTGTATTACTGTATCTATGTGTTTATGGTTGCATCTATGATATATTTTTGTTATATTATTGAATATCTGCGATATCTCTGTGCATTTCTTTATTATATCTTCGATCTCATTTCATGTTGAAAATAATCTGGATCAGTGGTATCAGAGAAGGTTGTTCTTGGTCATTTTTTTCAGTGCATGTCCCCAATGAGGTCTGAGTATAGAAAGTTGGGTCTCGAGCTTGTCTCTCTTGAGGACAATCACTCTCGCACACCCAAGAAACCCTCAATGGCAGAAGAAAAGAAAAATGACGCAGCAAACGATCCTATCAGTCTGTTGCTTGAGCAAGCTCTCACGCAACATAGGGACGAAATGATGGATAATTTTTCCCACATCCTTCAACACCTGCCGATAGCAACAGGCGCATCTTCATCAAGTGGCCACTTTGAAGGCACCTCGCCTTTCAAGGTACAAGTTAATTTTGATATTCCTGTATTTGAAGGACAAATAGATGCAGAAGCCCTAGACAAATGGTTAACTCTGCTAGAAGGTTATTTCTCTGTTCACAACTTTTTCGACAAAGAAAAGATCACCTTCACACTCCTTAAAGCTCTCCCTCATGTCAAACATTGGTGGGAAACTTACTGGGAGCAAAGTTCCACAGAGGAGTCTGAAATATATGGGGTTGATCCCACTTGGGATTTTTTTGTGGATGCGGTAAAGGAACAGTATTACCTTGTTGGCAACTATGAGGACCAGTGCATGAGATGGACCACACTGCGGAAAAAGAGGGGCCAAGCAGTTATGGAGTTCACCAATACCTTCCATACCTTGAGCACCAAGCTGGGTATCAAAGACTCCGAGCGACATTTGGTTCTGAAATACCGTGGGGCTCTATACAGATACATCCAGACTGAAATGGATTTTTTAGACATCTCATCACTCAGTGTTTCTTATCGATATGCTATTAAAATTGAGCAGAAATTTAAGCACTAGAACAAATGGGAATTTGGGTCTGCAAATCCGCAACAACCAAAGTATGACAAAGACAACCCTAACAAACAGTCTCCCGACAACCAGTCCAAGACACAGGAAAAGAAGGGTCACGGGAAGACAAAGAAGGACACTGGAAAATGGTGTGATTTCCACAAAATCCCCTGGCACAACACCAATGAATGTCGCTCAAAATAGTCATTGGTGGTCGAGATCAAAGACAAGGAGCCGAACCCTAATTCAGAATCTGATTCTGAAAATACTGGTAAAGGACAAATCATTGACGCAGACCCCACTGCTATTGTCGCGACCGCAACAATTCAACCAGAAGAACCAACAGATCCTGAAGAGGGGGAGCGCCTTTTTCATTCACAGATGTGGGTGAAGGGGACCCTGCTGCATTTTATTGTTGATAGTGGAAGCCAGAAAAATCTCATCTCAGCAGAGGTCGTCAAACAGTTGGGATTGTCGACAACACCACACCCGCAACCATACAACATCGGGTGGGTTCGGCAAGGACGAGATCTCTGTGTCAGCCAACAGTGTCGATTTTCATACGACATCCAACC
>ML857386.1:27118-42449 GCA_009831015.1 Picea engelmannii
GTTCCACCTAAAAAGTGTCGCAAGGTAGTATCTCATACTGCAAAATTCAGCTTCTTCACAATCTGTTCAAAAGGGGAACAAAAGGACACTACAACCACTACAGCTTCGCCCCAAGCACCTTCTGTCGAACAGAAGCAGGTCGACAAGGTTGTAGCAAAGCGCAAAGATTCCTTCTGCACATTGTCCTCTCATGTAGCCCGACTTGTTGAACAGCCTCAGCCTCAACAGGTTCATGACAAACTTCCACAAACTGAGCAACACGGCGTCTCTAGAAAGGCAAGCAGATCACCAAGATGCAGATTCAACAAACGCTTTTCCCTCTCCCCCGGGAACTCAACGCAATGGAGAGAATTGCTTCCTAAGGAGGGAGGATTGATCCAGGTGGATATCGGTGGCCACCCACCTTTTCCGACTGGCTCAAAACAATTTTCTGGCAAATTTGGCAATTTACTATTTTTAGCAAGTTTTTAACTTCCGGGGCCATTTTGAGGGCCCAAATGAAGGTTTTTCGATATAGAGGTTCTCAATGATAGCCAAAGACATGATTGAGCCCCCAAAATGAGTCTCCTCGATGATACCTTTCCAACGAGCTATCATACGCCTAAAACGAAGATCATATGCAAAAGTTACGACCCCGGGAAGTTGATGTACTAACTTACCCAAACAGGGCCCACATGACTTTTGGCGCTTCATCTCCTAGGGTTAGGTTTTTGGATGTCTAGAACTTTTGGCATTCCTGTTTATTGTAAAAATGCCTCCAGAGCCTCATTGTAATCATCTTCTTGTGAATGCGAGTAGCTGTCACATCTCTTCTCATAGATAAGCTGCCACCATTCTATCGAGTCTTTCACTCTGTATTTTACAGTCTCTGTACATTTATTTCATTAATAGAAATCGTGTATTACTGTATCTCTATGTTTATGGTTGCATCTCTGATATATTTATGTTATATTATTGAATATTTGTGATATCTCTGTGCATTTCTTTATTATATCTCCAATCTCATTTCGTGCCGAAAATAATCCGGATCAAAACATGTACATCCATAATCTATTTTTTGGTGTTTTATCCCCTACATGTTTAGGACTAGAGCTTGATATTCAATATTTAGCCCCTTTTATTGAGTCTAAGTAGCTAATTACAACCAAGACCAATATACATGTCTATTTTCCAAAATAGGTAATCATACTTTTCCATTTCTTCCATTTTCCCCTAAAATTTTCTTAACTACATTTTAACCAACCTTTGAATTGTCACATTGTCGACATATCTATGTTCACAACAAAACTAGCTCCCTTTCCTAATCTAAGGGCTTGGATCCACGTCTCCTCTTCCTCGTCCCATAGGGAAATGGGAGGGAAATTGATGTGGATTTGTATGAGTAGAGAAAGAGACAAACACAAAGAATGATTAATTTAACATAGTAATACAATGTAACCAATATACTAATGAAGGAACGGTGAAAATCATTATACATATATAATGGTTAAGAATGGAGATAGTTTTGTTTGAGAAGAGATGTGCAATCACACTCATTTGCAAAAATACTTGTTACAAGAGGTGAAAACTTTGTTAGAGTTTGGAAAGACAACAAGGTTGGGTCCATGGAACGCTAAGTTGGAATGCCAACTATACGAGGCCACAAATGTCACATATGAACTTCGTTTTAGGTGTTATTTGCATAGTTATAAAGCTCTTGACGAGCTCTACAATATAAAAAGCCTTCTTATTCACTTTCCCATTGTTTTGGACTCCTAGGAAATGGCCCAAAACGAACTCTAAAAGTTCAAACCCAAATATTTCCAAATTCAAGATATGTTCACTAATGAACCAAAATAATCATTTGCATCATTGATAGAGTAGTAGTTGAAGAACATGAAATGAAATCTTAAGTGATAGTTAGAATTGCAACATCCTAACTATTAGGGATAAAGGGGGGTTAAAAAACAGATGGAATTGGGTTGAGGAGGCACTATCATCCCAAGAGGTTCCCACTTGATTTAAGTGATTTAATAAATCGTGTACCCTCATCCATCCAATTATTAAAACAAAACAAAAGGTAGGAGAGCGCCCGGGCGCGGAAGCGCTGGCTTTCGTCCCCACACGCCGCTGACGTCACTCGCTTTTTCAACCGCCTCATTTGTCCATCGGAAAAGAGGAAAGAGAAAACGGCCCCTCTAAAAAAACTATCAATATCCCCGTTCAGCGCCCAGTGGGACCCGCGCAGACGTTTGCCACGTTCATGCTCTGCCACATCCCATTGCGCGGGCCCCACATACAGCTGGCGTAGGGCTTACGACGGGGGCTGCCCCTCCCGACCGGCCGGCGTTTCCCGTCGGTGGCATCTCCGTTACCGGCAACATCAAAACTAAACCAACCCACATGCGCGCTCGTGCGTGCGTTCATTTCCCCGCGCGGTTTTCAGGCAACTTCAATCCTGTAACTGCCACCTGTCACTCTTGCCCCCCCCTCCCACCCCTTCCTCAACCCCTCTAATTGTGTGTTATTTTCTCCTTTCACACATTCTTCTTCCCATCTCTTCCTCTTTCCCTTTCTCATTGGCCTTCATTCATTCATTCAATCCCGTGTGTAAGGGTCCAACCAGTGGAATCATATAACGATAATCAGCCTTGCTCCTGTAATCACTGGCCTTCATCTCTGGTGCTGCTGAAAAGCCTGGCTTTCACTGCAGTTACCACGGAATGAAGGAAGAATGAATGTAAATATCGGCAATTGCAGCTCAGATGGTAGATAGGAGGACTGGGGTGTAGTAGAATAGAACTAGAAAGGAAAAGAAAGGGTTCAAGAAGCTGATCAAGATCGAGAAGAATGCAAAGTACCAGTCAGTATGGTGTGCCTGAGGTCCCAGCTCAGTTTGTGGTGGGGCGGGTCCCTTCATCAGGAGCTCACAGTCACATTTTCTCTCTTGCCCATGATATGTCCCTCTCCCCTAAGAATTCCTCACCTCATCCTCAACCCCAATCTCACCAATCTTCAGAACAGCAGCAGCAGCAGCATCATGGCAGCAATCAACAGATGATTGCACATAAGATCAGATTAGAATCAGATTCCCCAGAGGTTGCTGCACCGTCTCCTGGACATCCCAAGCTCAACAAAAGCAGCAATACTACTACTAATAATTATAGTAGTAGTAATCACAACAACAATACTATCAGTACAGATAACTATAATAAGCAGCAGCAGCAGCAGGAGGTAGTTCAGCTTGGAGGGGACGAGGACGTGCTTGGTAGTGAAGATTGTGAAAGAGGGTCAGCTGGAAATCGATGGCCTCGGCAAGAAACCCTCGCTCTTCTCAAAATTCGATCCGAAATGGATGCCAATTTCCGAGATGCCAGCCTCAAAGGACCTCTCTGGGAAGATGTTTCACGGTAATTGTGTATATCTTTTTCTCGTCTGATTTATGTTGAAAAGCTGTGGATTACGAATCTTCGCATATCTTCCTTGTTTGAGCTGTAAGACTGCAACTCTGAGAATCCGATTCAGCTGTAAGACTGCAACTTTGAGAATCCGATTCAGTTAAAATAGTCAATTTTTGATACCAATTTTGATTAGTTTCATTAGTTGCAATCCCACTGCTTACCAGCATCACCCTATACAATGAGTGATCATTTGAACTATTCAAAATCATAGGAAAATTGTTGGAGACCATTCATCTTTATAGATATAAAAGAAATATGGATCATGAACTAATTACCTCACTCTATACAGATACTCGTAGAAATATGGAAAATGGATCATGAACTAACTACCTTACTCTATGCAGATGTTCCTAAAAATGATATCTCCAATACAGCTTCTTGTTGCTAAAATTCTTTGAAGGGTGTGAGATTTAGAAAACAGTCTGGGGGAGAAAAACCTAGAGTGGGTACTGTTGTTTTGCAGCTTGGAAATTAGGTTTTCATATTGAGGAGGAATCACTCTCCTGGCAATTCCAGAGAAGTAGTGGAACAAAGTTTTCCACGACGACGACGATCTGCGCATTGATGCATCGTTCACGAGAGTGGCGTGGGGGAGAATTCCGAGGAACCGAATTTCGAATGTCAAAATCGGAATTGTCTTCCAGCATTCGTGGACAAGTAGCTACGGGAGGTTGTTGATCCGTAGAAAAGTAGCCACGGTGGGTTGTTGATCCGTGTTTTCATTTATGGTGGGCGTAGCGCGCCGGATTTATGTACCCAAATCATAACTATAAAACCACCGACGACCACAACGATCTTTCGATCTTCAAGCGAGCAATTCAGATGCCCACGGCCACGATATTGGAAAGCAATGCATACGCATGCTCCTATAGACAGTGCAAGCAACGCTGGACCATGTCGTGATCGACGCCATTGGCCCCGGATCCAACAGATAACAGGTTTCAATTTATGGATGTTGAGGTCTCAGTGGGTTTAAGATGGTTATATCTTTGCTTCGGAGCTTTGAGATCTTCAAAAGTAAAATGAGCTGCGCTGACAGTCTCTTAGTTTCCTTGCTGGGTTGCAGTTTGATATTGTCTATTCTGTGTTCTTTTGGAATAGCTTGGAAGATTACAAAATTTTCTTCTCCCAATCTTTTTTTAGCTTGGTCTTCTCACTGGTCTTCTCCCAATCTTTTTTTAGCTTGGTCTTCTCACTGGTCTTCTCCCAATTTTCTCTCTTCCTCTAGGGTGGTTGCAACGGGTTCAAACTGTTTTCGAAATAGCTGTTAGGACTATAATTAATTTTTTTACCCGATCTGTTTTAGGCAACTTTTAATTATACCAGCAAGCAAGCAATCATTATCAGTATTACTATAATAATGAAAAATATAATTTCTTTCTTAGGGTAACTTTTATTATACTAGCAAGCATTCGTTATCAGCATTACTATAATACTGAAAAATATAAAAAACTGGAGGGTTTTTGGATCTCTAGGCACTTCACTGATCATGAATTGATCCTGATGTATTAATCGTTGAAGGGATAAAAAGCTGTAGGTACAAAGCGTTGAAGATCTCCCTTTTGAGAGCTCCTGATAGCACCTTGTTTCTTTTGGCCCAATTATTATATATAGTGTAGTTCTCACAGGATGATTGTCATGTTCAGAGATCTCAATAACTAGCAAAAAAAGATGTGACAAAATCAGTCACTTAAATCCTTCTGGTAATAAACTTGCAATGTTGACCCAAAAATTGCCTATTACATATTGGATCAGATCTTGTGTAACCATTGCAGTACTGATTGCATTCAATCATACCAATTATTTGCTTGTCACTATCTTATTCTTATCTGTGATTTAGATAATGGATTTTCACCGTGTGACATTTGCAGACTAATAATTTGTATGCTCTTAGGAGGCTTATTCATTTGCTACATTCATTATAAGCTGCAAGAATAATTGATTTTCCAGAGTCATGGAATGCAGATGACTCTGATATTGAGATAAAATTTGGATGCCTGACATTTTGTATAATAATAATGTTGATTCAGGAGGCTCGCAGAACTGGGGTACTATAGAAGTGCGAAGAAATGCAAAGAAAAATTCGAAAACGTTCACAAATACTACAAGAGGACCAAGGAAGGAAGGGCCGGGAGACAGGATGGCAAGAGCTATAGATTCTTCACCCAGCTCGAGGCTCTCTATGGTGGCAGCAGCTCAGGAAATTTAAACAACATGAACAGCAACAACAACAAAGTTACAGTGGCCATTAGCGGGGGATCAGCAGCGCCCGTGGGTAGTCTGTCAATTGTGGCAGCTCCTCATGTTAATCAAGAAAGTATGGAAATCGATAATAGCATTGCCGTGAAAGCTGCTGCAAAACCGGTTAATCAGACCTTAGAACTTAGCACTGTAGCTGCCATGAGTTTCTCTAGCTCAGATTCATCGGAGGACGAATATGATGAGCCAGAAGATCATGATCATAACCGAAAGCGGAAAAGGCCTTCTTCCTCTTCTTCTTCAGAAAGCATGGTATTGTTCTTCGAGAATCTGATGAAACAAGTAATAGAAAAACAAGAAGCTATGCAACGGAAGTTCTTGGAAGCAATTGAGAAACGGGAGCAAGACAGAATGATTCGGGAAGAGGCCTGGAAGAGGCAGGAGATGGCAAGGCTGAGCAGAGAGCAGGAGCTCAAATCCCAGGAACGTTCACTCTCTGCTTCCAGAGATGCAGCATTGGTTGCTTTTCTGCAGAAAGTCACAGGCCAGACATTACAGTTGATTACCCCCCAGTTGCCCAGTGCACCGCAGCTTCAGCTTCTAGAACCTCCCCCTCCTCCTCCCCCTCCTCCCCCATCTACCGATCAAACTAATAATCTCAATAATCCCAATGCCGATGAAGATCACCAGGTAGTAGTTCATCACGAGGATATAAAGGATTTAAGCAGTTTCGATCCCAACAGTAAGAGATGGCCTAAGCCTGAAGTACTTACGTTGATTAAACTGAGGAGTGGATTGGAGCAGAGATTTCACGAGCCCGGCCCCAAGAGCCCATTGTGGGAAGAGATCTCAGCAGCAATGGCCAGTCTGGGATACAATCGCAGTGCCAAGAGATGTAAGGAGAAGTGGGAAAACATCAACAAGTATTTCAGGAAGGCCAAAGAGAGTAACAAGAAGCGTCCTGAAAATGCCAAGACCTGTCCTTACTTTCACCAGTTGGATGCTTTGTACAAGAAGAGAAATCTGGCCAACAGGCAGAACAAAATTATGGAGAAGGATTCAATGGTTAATGGCAATGATCAGAAGGTGGAGTATCAGGAGACTGAGGAGCTGGTAGAGCATGAACAGCCCAGTGGAAGTAACAGAGAAAATACTCATGATCATCATTCCCACAACCAACAAGGTGATCATGGAGCAGATATCTTGGCTGTCATGCCTCGTGCTCAAGGAGAACCTCATGCATACAACCATGAGAGAACAAATCCTAATTCTAGTTCTACAACAAGGGATGCTTCAAGCTTCATGGCTATGGTTCACAAGTTAACATCTGATCATCCTCCGGAATTCAACATGTCTACATCCTCCAATACAGAATGAGAACGTATAAACTGGCCTGCAAATGGGTCGAGTGTAAGGATTACAAACAAAATGAAAAAGTAGCCACGGGTTTAACGTGTACCATATAATGTATCAATATTCAGTGTTCATGCTGGTGGGGATTGGGAATTTGATTTCATGACCAGGTTGGTTTTCATGGAAGCTCAAATAATGATCGATTGAATTGTTAATGATCAATCAAAAGAGTTGGCATTGACATTTAGGGTTTTCATTACTGGCTAAATTTCACGAGAACCCTATTCCTCCTTTGGTCACATATGGGCTGTACTGCTTTTCTCTACTTGGATTACATAGTTATTATTATTATTATTTGTTGAATAAGGATTTCTGAAGGTCTTGTAATGAGTCAATAGGTGTTTGGCACTGTTGAACATGTTTATATATGTGTAATATTGAAGGGGACATTAGTCCAGGAGACTTATGGGATCCATCACAGCGAGCCTTATCATTTTCAATCCAGCTGTGCTACTACAGTATGTGCCTTATTTGGCAAGCGCAAATTCTTAAAAGGACCTTTCATTTATTTTTATTTATGGACACTCTGACATCAGACAAATGTGAGCGTTTGTACTTTAAGTTTTTGGGGTCTCGGAACAGTTCTCAGGAATCTGATCCTGCCTGCCTGCTCAGACTTGATAATTATAAAAAAAATTCCTTTACACTGCAAGAGCAAATAAGAAACAAAAGTGTTTAATTGATTACAAAGCCCTGATGTTAGAAAATAGCAATCGGTGGCCTCATGTCTAATGGTTTATTGCAGTCTGGAAGAGCCCACCCTGTTACTCAACAGTGGCAATATACATTGAACAGTAAAATAATTCAAATTCAAATGAAAAGCAATTATGAAGGGCACGTTAGAAATTAAACAATACTGGACACACATAAAGAACAGAATAGACACATAAAGAACACCTATTCTGTGATTTTCAAACCAAGTCCCTGCACAGAGACCTTGTCATAGTGTGCCTAAATAATACCTCTTCTGTGATTTTCAAATCAAATCCCTGCACAGAGGCCTGGTCATACTGTGTCCACCTATTTCAGTGTACAGAATATATTAGAGTTTCACCGTTGTCCGTGTAACGTTAGGAAGTATTTTATTCTTCCAGGCCTTTTTTTAATCCCTAAGGGAGGGTAGGTTCATTCATATGCATTCATTTGGGAAGGTTCATCCATGTTCACTCATTTCCAGGCCTTTTGTTAATCCCTAAGGGAAGGTTCATTCATGTTGTTTGAAATTGTGTACCCTTATAAAATAAAGGCTCCATCCCTCAGGTTAAATGTGATTGGTGAAAGTTTAAAATAAAAACACAAAACAAAATCTAGAAAGCACACTAATGGCATACTTAATTAATTTGTTTTTATAGAGAAAATTACATTATGAGAAAGCAAAGTGATGTTATATAAAATTAAATTAATAACATTTTTGGACATGATAAGAAATTATATATATTTTTCACATGGTTTGGAGATTGATATTATATAAAATTAAATTAATAATATTTATGGAGAAATTTACATGATAAGAAATTATATATTTTCTTCAAGTGGTTTGAAGTGGAAGTAAATTTTAGAAAATAAAATACATGATTTTGGATTATAGATAAAAAAAAATAAAATTGTTTTATTTATTATTACATTAAAAGAAGAGAAATACATTTTATAATTTAGTATTGAAAATATTGCATTCATCCTATGTTTATAACTTAATGTTGATATTAGCATATGTCTAGTCCATATAATATGGGGTACAAAACTAAACATACAATAATAATAACATATTTAATATGAATGCAATAATATTCATTAAGTAATCTTTATATATAATACTATTAGAAAAGAAGAGACTCTTTTTGTTTGCAAACATTTATGAGTATATAACTTTATTTTAATTTTAACTTTGGACTTTTTAAATGAAGAAAGATTTACATCTTAATTGTTTTTTGGATCTCTCATTATTATTTGATAAATCTAAATTAAAATGGATTTAAGTAGATTTTGAATATGTAAGATAATTTTTCTTCTATAATCTAGTTAAACTATTAACAAATTTATTTCTAAACTTTTAAAAGATAATGTTTTTTTTAAACTATCATTGCTACTTTGTATTAAGTGTAAAAGAAAGTGTACATTGTCTATGTTGTTGGTATCCCTACATTGTCTATGTTGTTGGTATCCCTTTGGGGAAACCTAAAAAAAAAAACATTTTACCAAGTGCTAGCCTATGAGAGTATCAAAGATAGCTTTACTAGAATGATGTGGGGCTATAGCTCCCCGAACTCTGAAAATTAAAAGCAAAAAAGAAATCAGATGTATCAAAAGTGAGATTAGACCAAGGGAGGATGGTCATCAATGCTAGAACTGGGGCTAAAGGTAGGCCAACTTAGAGAAGTCCACACCGATGGATTTTTCAGCTAACAGGTTGACCTTGTGATCCAGGAGTTTAATCTGAAGCTGCATGTCATCAAGTTGGAGGAGAATCTCTTTATGTGCCTCGTTTCTCTCAAGCGACACTTTACCCATAAGCATCTTCACATGCCAGTAGAGATCTATAGTCTGATAATACTTGGATTCTCAGGCCCATGAGGAACCTAGGTCTCAGATCCAATAGAAAATGTTTTCATTGACTTCCTCATTTGAAATGAAGCTCATGAGAACCCTCACATAAGCTTCTACCAATTCTATTCTGGCTTGTATCTCAGGAGGAGTATGGACTTGGTAATCAACAACAACATCCTCAGCTTCTGAGGAGACAGGGCTGGAGATCGAAATTTTGTTGCTTCTGAGAAACCTCACATATACTTATGCCAAGTCTATTTAGGCCTGTATCTCAAGATGAGTATGGACTTGGTAATCAACAACAACATCCTCAAATTCTACAAAGACCCTGGAGACCAAAATTGTGTTTTGTCTATCATGTCGGAGTCAATTGGAGCCTCCACGCACCATGTATATAGACTGGAGAAGAGAGAATAGGAGAAGGGTGGGGTAGGGAGAGATGGCAAGGTTGGGAGAAAAAGGAAGAAGAACAAAACTCGGGGATGGACATAGAGAGTTAGAGGTTGGTTGAGAGTGAAAACAGAGGTGAGGCTAGGGAGGGGGGCAATAAATCCCAGAGGTGCGGGAGGAGCTAAAGCTATTATGGAAGGTTCACATATGCAATGGAGTTTCATAACTAGAAATGAAGTCTCCTAGGGCCCAAAAGCACAAAGGAATGATCAAAGTGCAAAGGAAGGATCATAGGATGGAGGAAGGATGTCGCCGAATGGGAGAGCATCATGGTTAACAGAATCAACAGGTGGTGTGATGTCGGAAGAGACTAGTTGGGCATTTAAAAGGGTGCATGGAGAACAAGTAGATGGTCGTCGTTTTGGGGGGAAAACCATCCGTTTAATCTTTCCCCTAGCCATGGATCCGAGGATTAAAAGATAAATTGTATATATATATAAAAGATAGTTTTTATTCTTGTATTGAAGTATAAAATTATTCCACAAAATTAATTAATTGTATAATTAACTTTTTTCAACTATCCATATGCATTCTAAATTGTTAATTTATAATCATCATTTTTAATGTATAAATGAAGACTCAAAAGTTTGATTTTTTTTATTAATAAATTTAATTAAAAATTGATTGTAAAAGTTATAATGTTTAAATTTTGTCATTTAGGGGGGTGGAAGGTGGGAGGGAAGTGTCATTATCAAAGCGATGGTGATCACATAAAGTGATCATATCATATTCAAGCACAGGAGGGGATATGAAAGGACATGACCCCATCTCATTTGCATGGGAGAATTAACATTTTCTCTGGCTTTTGAATTATCCCTTATGGCTTCTCAGGGGAGGGACAATGAAGTCGTCTCAAGGTGGAATTTCAGTGGCTCTTGGTATCTCCTCAAATTTGAACCCACTTGGTAAGAAATATTCTTGATTTTTTTTTTTTTTTGAAGATTGGTTTGCAGGCTATAACATTTGGGCATTTGCAATGGATAATTTTCATAGGGATTTGGTTTTTGGTTCACATTTGGAATTTGGTATCTGTAATTTTCATTGGGTTCTGGCTCTTTACTAGAAGGAGCCTTTCATTTAGCATCTCCCTCTTCCATGGTTCTTTTGTGCCATCCACCTCTTTGGCCCTCTAAATTTCATCATTATTTAGAAATTTTTTATTTGTGCCCTGGTCTTCAATTGTTTGGGATATCCCTTTTGGTTTGATTTAATATTGGACTTGTTGTTATTCTCACTTTAGGTTTCACAAGTTTCAAGAAGTATAGCGTTCTGGTTATATTGTTTTTAGGATTGTGGAATAGAGGTTCTCCCCTTTGTGCTGGGCAAAACTTTGGTTATACTAGTTCTAATTTGATATTGTCATCATTAGACTTCTCTCTTTTTGGTCTAAAAATCATGGATTATGTGGACATTCAAGAGATTCATAGAACTCTTCAAAGGCATGAAGAATCTATCCAATGCAATAGAACCTCCCTCTTGTTGGTGACCTCCAAGGTTCATGAAAATGAACATCAATGTGCCACATAGAATGCGACAATTATGAATCTCTTGATCCAACAAATCCATAAATTAGATGTTTTGGAAGTAAATTGCAACATGCTAAGGAACATGGTACTCAATCTTGGTAAGGAATCTCACTCCATGGCTTCAAACCATAGGTTCTCAATCAACTTTGTTCCTGTAGATCTCAAGGAGGAGGAGACACTACATTAGATGAAAGATGGCATGGATATTGAACAACATAATTATGTTCCTTCTAATGTAGGTCAAGAAGGTTAATTTAGCCTCAATATTTTTCATTCAAAGTAATTAATATTTAAATAAGTGTTTATTTTAAGTAGTATACTTGCAAGAAGAGCTAGGATGTAATAATTGTAAACATTTGCAAACTCTCTTTTGTGGTTGAAATGCCTATACTAACTTTTTAGCTATGTTACAATGTTTTTAATTACACTAATAGACATTTCTATTTTGGAAATAAGACACTGGATGCAAGATTGGACGGTGATGATACATCCAATAGCCATGTCTTCTTTGGAGATACATCCCATAGTAGTGGCTTCTTTTAATCTTTACTGTCAAGTTATTTGATTGTTAATTATGGAATTAGAAATGTGTGTATTATTGGTGGATGAGAAATGTCTATCCACTACTGATGCAAGCATGTGTGTTTTCTTTGAAAGTTCAATGTTATATAATTATCAACTATTTTAGAAAAAACTAATAATAATTATCATATTTAAAAAATTATAAAAAGTTTTTATTTATTTATATATATATATATATATATATATGACATTTTACAATTACTTATATAATTAGAAAATATTTTATTTATGTAAATATTTATATGGAATAAAGAATAAATATAGTAAACTAACTGTAGTACTTTGAAACTCCATACAAGGGTGTTATACAGCTTTGCAAGGTATAGCAGTACCTTCAATGCCTAAATTTTGTGTTGGGTTTTAATGTAATTAATTATATTTATTTTTATTGAAAAAATAAATTAAAAATTAATAAAAAATTAAAATAAAAAAGATAATAAAATTATTAATTAATATGTTTTAATGTGAAATAAATTTATATTAATAAAATGTCAAAAATGTTAATAGGTAAACACTTGAATCATAGTCATAGTGTGCATCTTAACTTGTATAGAAATATAGAAGTTTGGCAACTGAAATTTAGAATAAATATACACTATGGTCAACCTACTTTTCAGTGTTTTTGATACTTTTAAGTTTTGAATCTACAAATCCCCAAAACGCAGGTATTCCAAGAGTATTTAATACTATATATATATATATATATTCCCATACTTGATAATATTCTAGTACATATTATAAGTATTCACATCTGATTACTCCTCTTGTAACGATCAAAATACAAGTATTCACATCTTATTACCATGGAGAAATTATGAACGAGTGGAAAATTCTTCTACATTTACATGCACAAATTACCACCCCAATTCGTCATATGCATTGTAATCTTCATGCTTCAACAACATTGTAGATCAGATTGAATTATTTAAAATCTGTCCATGTACGTTCACTGGAGGGATGCATGATATCAGAAACTAAAAATAGGTCAGTCCCATTTTGTTGTCTTCTGAGATCCGTGTGTTTCTGAGCTAATTCACTTGACTTGTTCTATCGTCATGACGTACCATAGATTCACCAACACATCCTTTCAGTTGAACTTCCGTGCAGAAAATTGGGTGCTTTTCAGGCGACGGTTGCGCCGGCTTTGGGAGGATGCAACACAACTTTAGGATATATATATATATATATATATATATATATGGCTTGAAATTGATGATGAAATCTAGACCTGTATTCTTAATTATTTTAAGAACATGTAATGGAATCATATGAAATCTTAGCTGCAGTTTTTAAATGTTATACAATGGAGGAGATGTTCATCACATTTTGTTTTTATATATACATACTCAGAAGTTTTTAGATTTTGCAGTTTAAATATTTTCATCTTGGTTCTGCAAGTTACATGTCAGGAATTTAGATAAAGTTTTGAGTGTAAATTTCATTGGATGAATAAAGCTATAATGATAATGAAAAGTGTGCTAATGCAGTGATCAGAAGTTTTATAAACTCTCACATAATTGATTTCCAAACAATTTAAGAGTTTTTATATTATGTTTATTGCAAAATTCGTTACAAGTCTAATACTGGTAATATTAATGGCTTAAAACTGGTGACTTCAATAACAAAATGTTTTACTGATGATAAGGATTGTTTCAAACTGATGACTTTAATAACAAAGTGTCTTAACAATACACTCCATCACAAATCACAAATTATACTACATCTTGAAACTTTAAAATATAATTTTGTTTTTGTTTTAAGTATATATATATATATGACAACTATCTATTATTTATGAGCAGTCTCTTCACATCATCAACATTCTTATTTACTAATATTATCAACCATATAAATCTATTTTAAGTAGATATTAAATTGTAAAATATACCATAAATACAAATAGATAAACACATATGAAGGACAACCACATATCATTATTATGAAGGACAACCACATATCATTGTTACTGGGTAGGAAGTGCCAAAAACTTTCCTTCAAATAATTAAGAATCTTAACTACAACATTCAACAATATTTATCCATATAAGCAAAGCTCCAAACATCAACACCTCAGATTTATTTTCATCCTTTTGAACTTTTCTGGTCGCTATTATTCTTACAGTAAACGAGATGGCATTTTCCTTGTTGTTAGTGGGTGAAAAGCATTTACCGTTGCGAGCTCTTTCTGCAGGTGCTTGCCAAATTTTCACATCAAACGTACAGACCAGGCCACCAGAGTGATTTGTCCAGTGTCTGTGCTTCTGTGTAATTCGTTCAGAGTGAATTAACAGCGCCACAACGGGGATATTTGATTTTCTGTACGTTGTAAAATAAAAACAGCTTTTTGTCCACGGACGATAGGTACCCATGGTTTTTGCCTTTTTCAATCTGATTTAACAGAAAATCTACATCGCAATGCGTGTTTAACATGGACATGCCCCTCTTATTATGAGCAGCAAAAACGGATTAATGTAATGTTGTACTGTGAATCTGTGATAAGAAGAGCCGAGAACCATAATTAGAATTCATTAGTTTCTTTGGCCACACGTTGGGCGAACGTGTATGAACACAGAATTGACAGGAGATGGCAGATTGTGTCTTCTTCGAAGCTTACACCACACGTTACAGTTAACAGCGAGAGAGATTCGAGAGCACGTTGACTATAAATATTAAATACAGGGTTTCCCTCTGAATAATATATATATATATATATATCTGCAGCCTGGCAGGAGGTCTGGTGGCCTTGAATGTTCTCCACGTGAACCTCTCATTTTCAACAGTTGTACAGCCACACTATGGGCTCTTTAATGCAGGGGGCATATATATATACATATAAGACTACACGAGAAAACTGTAGCTTTCCTGGTACAGATAAGAGGAACACAAATTTACACTGCATATGCTCAACGATTCCAATCATAAAAAGGTGTGGGGTATAGAGCGTTACCATCAGCAAAAGCTGCTGCTGCTTCTTATTGGATAGTGTACTCCATACTCTACCATTAATTCAGGGCTTCAATGCTTGGTCATTAATGGGATGTGGTTTGGAAAGTATATGGAGCTATTATTAAGGCAATGGCGTGGAACAAAATTTTACAATAAAAGATATGCCAACGACGTGGATCCAAATCCTATCATAAAAGACAGTATGTTGTTTTATTAATTGTTTTTAATATGT
>WSFP011397760.1:0-27018 GCA_009831015.1 Picea engelmannii
TTTTTTTGTGCTCAAGACCATTATTTCCATAAATACCTCCCTAGCTAGGAGGGAGTGTTGATATTATGGTAGATTCAAGAGGTATTAACCTCTACGTGTAACCTTTGATGAGTCTAGAATATTTCGGGAAGCAAGAGAAACCCTAGAATATTAGGAGATAACCTTTGAAGACAAGCAACTCAAGATAATAATTATATTAAATTATTATCATCCAGAAGTAGAACTCGGCCCAGTTAGGTCACTTGGAGGACTATAAATAGGAGGGCGCTAGAGTTCATTTGTCACACTCACTCTCACAACTGCATAAGGACAAGTGGTGCATATGACTAGAGGAGAGATGCAACTACTGCAATGGTGACTTGGTTTTTTGGTTATGGTTGGACTTTTTGCTTGGTTATGGTTTGGAATTTTTTCTTGGTATGCTAGCTTTGGAGAGAGGTATGCTACCTTGGTTGGTTATTGGTTCTAGGGTTTTCTTTCAGAATTATTCTATATGTCAAGGTTAAGGTGCTTGGGGGTGGCCTTTGTGCCTATGGTTGGATGACAATATTTCTATATATTGGGTGCAGGCCTATTTTGAGAAGGAAGTCTATTTTGGGTGTAGGCCTATTTTTAGAGAAGGATCTGTTTTGGGGAAAGACCTAACTTTGGAAAGGAAGACCTAATTTTGAAGTGCAAGCAATAGGTGGAAAGAAAGAAGCATGCAAAAAAAGGAGAAACAACATGAAAGAGGAAAAGCAACGTGGCACGTAGGAAGACAAGCTTAACCATGTTAGGGTTAGGGTTTTTGACAAATATTGTAACGACTATAAGTCATAAAGTAGTATAAAGAAGGACTTAGGAGGTCTAGGAGGGAGAGAATGATTTTGAGAGTGATGCTATTAGAGGAAAAGAGAGATGATTATTGTGATTTTGCGGATTATGGATTGTAATAAGTCTTGTAGAAGAGTTAAATAAGCTAGTCGTTGAGGGTTAGGTCATAGGCTGTGGAGCCTGGTGTGATCTAGTCTGCCTCACAGAGGGTTCTTACCCTCATCTTGATTGTATTACAAAAGATGTAATGCGCACAACACATGATTTTACAGTGGAATAAATAAAAGAGCATAGAGCCAGATGTTTGTGTACGTAGCCCCAAGAGGGGGTGAACCACGATAAAATTGTGCGTTATGTGTAATTGTTAATAAATGTTTACTCTCTTTTGATCATTAGCTTATGAATGAATGATTAAAATAGAAATATCAGCATGCATGCATAGGTTTAAGGATGAATACATCAAAGAAGTACTTGAATAATTAACAAGGATAATGCACGAGGAAGGAAGAACAAAATCTTGGATCCCCACTCAATCCTAGACTGCAAACCCCTGAGTATTGTATTCACCCATAAAAAATATCTCGGGTGAGACTGCGTTGTGCACCCTATGCGCAATGTTTCCTTATGGTTTACCATGAGGGCCGATAGTTTTTTAGGGTTTTGTTGGAAACCTGTTAAGATCCGAACCTAGGTCAGCCCAAGAAGAAGTGGAAGAGAATAACCAACAAATGGTTCTGTTGCCAGTTGGAACTGCACATGATTGAGTGGACAAGATCCGTGGAAGAAACGTACAGAGAATGAAAGTATAGAAAGGAATGTTCAGGCCATCAAATCCAAGGAAGGCGGAGATTGAAATATGGTTGGAAATAAAGGAACTTGAGTTTGCGTAGAAGGAAAACATAAACCCTAAGTTAACATCGCGCAAATATCTCGACAAATATGTGTTTAGCAACTTGCATGAGGTATTTTTCTGTGATTTCATGCATTTGTTGCAGGAGTGGTTATTGAGATTAAAATAAAAGCACCCTACAAATCGAATCAGATAACTAGAGTGGAATCATGTGGAAATTACGCAGTTACAACAAGTTAATAATAAATTTACGCGCACAGTAGATTTCTGGTTAGACAATATTGTTGCAAGGTTTATCACCGAATTTGTAGCAGATACCGCGAAGTCCTACACCACAACAGAGCAAGATTTTGTAAAGGGACCTAGAGGTAGGTACATCAGATTGTTGTATACTTCAATCAAGACTTTATTGTACGACAACAATGTGATTACCATGGAATCAGATAGCTAAACTTCCCTATGTGCATGGGGGAAGGGGGGGAAGCACTGACATGAGGTTGAGATATGGAAAAGGAGATCGATAAAGGAAAGAAAAAGGAGGCCATGGACCCAATCATGATGGAAGAAGACCAGATAAATAAGATAATGGAAAAATATGGAAAGACGTGTAGCGAAATACCCTACCAATATAAAATGAAAAACAAGAAGATATCCATAGCTGATAGGGAGGGCTTGGCAAGCGATGAAGAAGAGGTAGAGGATCTTTGGGCTATGGAGAATATTAAGGAAATCCTGTGCGCAACATATGAAAGGAAAAAATGAGGTCCGAGGTCAGGGACAGAAGGTAGAACTCCAATCTAGATCACTGTCAGTGTGGAACCTACAACTCCATGTGTGACAAATACACCAGAAAGAACACAAACGTTTAGACAACCGAATTTTATTGGAAAAAAAACAACAGGGTAGAGATCCAATAAAGGAACATAAACTAGGGGAGCCAATTTATAAAGCAATAGTCAATTATCTACATCGCACAGAGGCAGTAGTTCAACACAGTTCAAAATGGCAGGAGATGATCCCACGATCAAATTACCAAAATTTCGGGGAGAGGCATCACATGACCCTGAAAAGAACTTATTCATATGTGAGAATATCTGGGAAGCAATGAAGATTACATATGAGGATACAAATCTCGCGCAATTATCAATCACACTAACAGACCACGTGTTGTACTGGTATATGAGCCTAGATGTAAACAATCCACAAGGAGCACCAAAGACTATCACAAACGTGAAAAAACTACTGGTAAATGAATTTCAGAAGCCCATCTCAGAAGACCAGTACATGAATGAAATGATTGAAATCAGGCAGAAACCAAGTGAGTTTGTGTGGGAGATTGATCAGAGGTTCAAACAACCCAAATGAAAGTTGAAATATGCAATTATTGACATGAAACATAGACACTTATTTGTGAACTCATTGTTACCACACTTGAAATACCCATTAAGAAAAAATAAATTCTAAACTCAGGCAGAAGATCTGCAGGCAACCTTACAATTGGAAGAGAACCAATATCAGCAGACAGATCCAACAATAGAGGAGCTGAAGCAGGATTTGAAGAATCTAACATTTCAACTTAACCATAATAAGGGTAAAGAGAAAAGAGAAGTTCTTTGGTGTACCCTATGCAGGACAGAAAGACACCATAATAATGAATGTCCCACTTTCACGCAGTACATGGAGACAAGGGTGCCAAACCCATTTCCAACAAGAGGAACATGGTGAGAGATTTGTAAAACGCATGGGCATGATCCATATCATTGTCCAATGATGCAGAAGTATAAGACAGTACCCAAAAGCTCATACTACAATTTTTTCAAATCAGTGGGTCATGATGATAAGGATTGTAGAACGATGGAATTGATGAGAGAAATAAATTCAAATACTTATAGAGTGCAAGAAAAAATGATGACAGGACAAGCTGCAACTCGGTTCATCCAAGTACAACCACCATACAACAATGCGCAACAACAATACAACAATGTGTAGCCACAATATAATAATGTGCAACCATAGTATAACCCTATGCAGTATAACCATGTACCTCAATAAAACGCACCATGAGGAGATCAAGGTGGATACAGAGGTGGAGGACGAGGCATAGGAGGATTCAGACGAGGCAGAGGACTAGTAGTGTGCCACAACTACCAACAACCAGGAAATTATACAAGGGATTTTCCACTCCCACCAGTGACATGTATGTATTGTCGCACAACAGACCATGACACAAAAGACTTCCCAACACTCTTGGGGAAGATCCAGGAAAAAAGGAACTAGAACAACCAAAATGTCCAATGGATTTTTTCAAAAGCCAGAGATGATGGGAGAAACATCAATATAGTCACTCGAGGAGCAGCCAAGACAAGAACCAATGCAATAACACAAGATCTAGCTCAACACCAATGGATTAAGAAGAACACTGAGCCACAGAAGTAGTTTGACGCATGGAAAGAAAATGAAACATTTAAGGAGGCCTGGCATGAGTGTATCAAGAAAAATCTTGCATCTACATCAGTCGTGCAACAAGATAAAAACCCACAAGTATATGGGATTCCATTTTCAATGGATCACACCAATGAAAGACAACCTTTAGAACAAGTAAGTTCCATAAAGAATTTTCTGCAATCCTGTGTTAAATTATTGAATGATCCATCATCTGTTATGGTCTTACAAAATATGTTGGAAAGATGTAACACAGAGGTAGAAGGGAAGTTAGAGCAGAAAACAATCAATCATCTCTATATAATAAGAAGGACGAGCATAGAATTCAAACTGAATGCCAACATTGGGGATTTCAACATGGGAAATGTTATACTGGATTTAAGCTTTGAAGTAATTTCTTACCTAAGAAGACATGGAAATGTATGGGGGAACCCACCTTAGGCTATTCACCTATCTAGTTGAAACTTAAAGGTGTGACAATAGATTTGGATGGAGTGCGCACTAATGAAGATTTTGAAGTAATAGAGATAGTAGATGGCACAACACCTTACCCAACATTACTTGGATTGGATTGAGAATTTGACAACTGGGCTATAATCAACCTGAAGACAAGAAAAATGACTTTTGAATCAGGAGAATATAGTCATTGCACCATTGGAGCCTTCAGAAGGAGAAAGGTTTGTAGAGGCCACTTGTTTGGATCTGGAAGACATAAATCAACTATACAGGACCACCGCATGACAAGAGGATTATGTTAACCCAACTGCAGATGGGGTACTTAGTTGGAGAAGCATTACATCATGTGCTTCTGAATCAGACACAGGTTTGGAGAATTGGAAACAATGATTAGATGAAGTTTGCACAAGGAGGTGCACAAGAATAGATCGCATAGTAAGATGGGTTGGTGCAGAAATAAGAGAACCTCCCAATTTTCATGGGCTAAATGACTTAGAGGAATTCTTGACAAAATATGAAGACGAAGTGTTAGAAAATCAGAGGCTCTTATCTCTAGATACGACACTCAAGGAAACACCTGGAAGATAGTGGGGTGCATACAAAGAAACAATTCAAGACTAGCATCAGTGCAAACGACTACTGCGCATTAGATTTGGCGCAAAGCAAGGGAGAAATAAAATGCCAAGGTATGATGGAAAAGGAACACCAGTGGAACACTTGGAGAAGTGAAATATAAAATGGAGGATGAAACCACCATAGGAATGGCCTCATCACTTTATCCATACATTGGAAGGAATTCCAGGGAACTGGTATATAGACCAAGAGATGTGCAGAGGCACTACAGAATGGATAGGATTGCAATAGAATTTTGTAGTAACCTTCTCATTTCAACATGAGAACCCCAACATTGATTCAACATTGAAACATATACATGGAGTGATATTTTTTGATTAACCAGAAGTGGAAATCATGACATAATATCAACAACGGAACAAACATATAGTCAAAGAGTTACTCTCATGATATCATATGGAAGAGGAAGCACCATATGAATATGATCCGTGCAACATTCAAATTACAGAGATTGAGGGAGAAAGAGAGGTGGAAGGTCCATCTCTGGATTGAGAAATATTTTTTGCACCAATCAAAGTTAAGAAAGTAAACATTGGAATGAATGACAACCCTAAAATGGCAAGTATTGGAGACTATTGGGATGAGCAAACAGTAGAAAGAATAACATAGTTACTGGGTGAATATAGTGACCTGTTTCCAACAACCTTTACAGAGATTAAAGGCATAGTAGGAGAGCTAGATGAGATGAAGATACCCCTCAAACCTGAGGCTTGACCTGTCAGGAAAATACCTTATAGACTGAATTCACTGTATAAGAAAAAAGTGAAAGCATAAATTGACCAAAGGTTGGAAGTTGGTATTATAGAACTAGTAGAGGAATCTGAATGGATCAATCCTATGATAGTCCAAGAAAAGAAGCAAGGGGGGATAAGAATTTTTGTATATCTAAGGAAACTTAATGGTGTTTGCTTACATTACCCTTTCCCTACCCCTTTCACAGATGAGGCCTTAGAGAATGTGGGAGGCTAGGAAGCATATTCATTCATAGATGGATTTTCAGGTTACCATCAGATTAAAATATCCCCAGAGAGTAGGTATAAGACTACTTTTGCTACATAATGGGGATCCTACCAGTATATACTCATGCCATTTGAGCTGACGAATGCACCAACTATTTTTTCAAGAGTAGTCATAGCCGCTTTAAGGAATTCATACATCAATTTATAGAAGCATATCTGGATGACTGGATTGTATATAGTCTGTTAAAAGACCATGTAGAAGTTTTAAGACTAATGTTGGAGAGATGCAGGCAATGTCGGATATCATTAAATATCAAGAAATTCATTTTTGGCACACCTTTTGGAATTTTGTTGGGACATATAGTGTGTAAACAAGGTTTACTAGTGGACCCGACTAAGATTACAGTCATTATGAATTTACCACCACCAAAGTCAGTGCGCCAGTTAAGAGAAACACTGGGACATACAACCTATTACAAAAAAAATATAAAGGGGCATGCACATATTACTGCACCAATGGAAAAATTGTTAAAGGACACCAGATTTTAGTGGAATGAGGAATGCTAGCAAGGATTGGACACTCTAAAGGAAAATATGGTAACAACACCTATATTAGTATTTCCATATTGGGAAAATACATTTCATGTGCACGTAGATGCATCAACCATATCACTTGGAGCAATTATGGCGCAGCCAGGAGCAAGGGACTTAGACCATCCTATAGCCTTTGCAAGAAGAAAGTTGTTAGAATCTGAGAAGAATTACAATACCACAGAGAGAGAAGGCCTAGCTATGGTATATGCACTTCACAAATTCAAGCACTATTTACTGGGTGTAAACACTTTAAAATGTTTACAGACCATTATGCCCTCAAATATCTAGTCAACAACCCAATGTTGGGGGAGGATCTGTAGATGTCTATTATTAGTCCAAGAATTTGATTTCGAAGTGATAGTCAAACCAAGGAAGTTGAATGCAGGACTTGATCACCTGTCAAGGGTAACTAATGGGGAAGAACCTACTAACTTGGAAGATAACTTCCCTGATGCACAATTATTTTTAGTACAGGTAGATGATGAATACTTCGTTGGTATTATTGAATACTTAAGAACAGGGGTTACGCCACATGATTTTAGCACTGCGCAGAAGAAAAATCTCTTAGTCAAAGCTACAGACTATCAACTCATTGCAGGACATTTATACAAGATGGGCGCAAATAACATTTTGAGAATGTGTGTATTGGAACATGAACGACCCATAATTTTAGTAGAAGCTCATGAAGGTATAGCTAGAGGACACTATGCAAGAAAAGATACCACACAGAAGGTATTGCGTGAATTATTATGATGGCCAACAATCCATAAATATGCCAAGAATTATTTCTAGAATTGTGATTTTTGTTAGAGGGTTGACAAACCCAACATAAGGGATGAGATGCCCCTAAGACCACAAGTGACTCTGGAGGTATTTGAAAAATGGGAAATAGACTTTGTTGGACCTATGAATCCACCAACAAAGAGGTCAGGAGATAGATATATCATTACTGCGACTGGATACTTAACGAGATGGGCATAAGCAACACCAATCAAGGATTGTTGGGCAGAGACAACAACACACTTCCTATTTGAGCAAGTGATCACTAGATTTGGATGTCTCATGATTCTGATGAGTGACCAAAGCACTCATTTTATTAATAATACCATCGGGGCTATGATTGAAGAGTTTGAAGTCTATCACAAGAAGAGTACACCATATCATCCTCAGGCAAATGGAACAATAAAATCTTTCAATAAATTTGGAAAATGCATTGACTAAGATCTGCAATGTTAACATGGATGATTGGGACTTAAAAATACCGGAAGTATTATGGGAATACATTAACACATGCAAGAATTTGACAGGACATACACTGTTCAAATTGGTGTATGGGAAGGAAGTAGTGATGCCATTAGAATTTCTGGTACTCAGTCTACGCGTAGCAGCAATTACCAACATGAAAGTAAGAGGTGCAATAGAGGAGAGGTTAATTCAACTAATGGAAATGGAAGAGGATAATATTCTGGCAGGATTTCACCACGAAGTATAGAAAGCAAGAGACAAATCTTGGCATGAAAAACATATTAAAAACAAGATCTTTAAGGAGGGAGACCTAGTTCTTCTCTATGACAACAAATTTTTCCAACACTCTGGTAAGTTTAGAATGCATTGGCTAGGGCCATATGAAGTAAATACTATCACAAATGGGTTATATGTGCAGCTAAAAGACTTGGGAGGAACATAACTAAAAGGAATGATCAATGGTAATCGACTGAAACTGTACAGGGATAGTCGACCTACTAATTCTTAAAAGATACAACGCAGTAAGAAAGTCATGTATATAGTGTACTATAGTAGGGAATCGTTGATGTCGACACGATTCCTTCACCATAGATAAAACCAGTGAGCACCACATTGGTAGAGGAAGAAGGGTAGGCCCTGATGATGGTCGGGTTGGACATCGATTCACACGACAGTGCACGGGGCCATGACCCATTAGCAACAAGAAACCCACAACAACCTTCCAGGGCTGAAGCAGCCCACAAAACAAATGGTGTTGACAGTGAAAGGATGAAATCTGATGGACCAAGGCCACAACCTATGGTGGGGTCTGCACAGGAGGAGGAAGATGACAAGGTAAAACAACTAGACCAACAAGAGGAGCAAATTAACACTACAATCCAGGAGCTAAAGCAGTGAAAAAAGGCCATGAGAATTACAGAGCGGTTGAAGAGCGCGCAGGAGATGAAGACCTTGCAGACATAATTAAAGACTGAGAAAAATGATAAGCATGTAAGAGAATCCTACTTGGAATCCCTCCAGGAGAAAGCAACACAAATAATTGCATAAATGGAGGAGGAGAAGACAAGGATGGATCAAGATAATGTCGAAAGCACAGAGTCTCTGAAGGAACACATCACAACGCAGAGGGTAGAGGATCTCACAGAGAGTTGTGCAAGAGAGATCCAAAAGGGAAGAATTAGAAGGAAAGTTTCACAGCTTGGCAGAGGTTGTACAGGGAGCGTGCACTACCTGAGTGGCTCGGAACGAGCCACATGTCAGTGTTGGGGGCTTTTGGGGCGTAGGCCTATTTTGAGAAGGAAGTCTATTTTGGGCGCATACCTATTTTTGGAGAAGGATCTGTTTTGAAGAAAGACCTAATTTTGGAGTGCAAGCAGCAGGTGGCAAGAAACAACACGCAGAAAAAGAAGGAAAAACAACGTGGCACGTAGGCAGGCAAGCTTTACCATGTTAGGGTTAGCGTTTTTGACAAATATTGTAATGGCTATAAGCCATAAAGTAGTATAAATAAGGACCTAGGAGGTCGGGGAGGGAGAGAATGATTTTGAGAGTGATGTTATTAGAGGAAAAGAGAGTTGATTATTGTGATTTTGCGGATTATGGATTGCAATAAGTCATGTATAGAGGATTCGAATAATCTAATCGTTGAGGGTTAGGTCACATGATGTAGAGATTTCTATGATCTAGTTCACCCCATAGAGGGTTCTTACCCTCATATTGATTGTATTATAGAATATGTAATGCGCCCAGCGCAATATTTTGCAATAGAATAAATAAAAGAGCATAGAGCCAAATCTTTGCGGACGTAGCCCCAGGAGGGGGTGAACCACAATAAATTTGTGTGTTATGTGTGATTGTTAATGAATGTTTACTGTATGTTGATCATTATCTTATGAATGAATGGTTAAACTAGAAATATCAGCATGCATGCATAGGTTTAAGGATGAATAAATCATAGAAGTACGTGAATAATTAACAAGGATAATGCATGAGGAAGGAAGAACACAATCTTAGACCCCCACTCATTCCTAGAATGCAAACACCTGAGTATTGTAGTCACCCATAAAATCTATCTTGGGTGAGATTGTGTTGTGCACCCTGTGTGCAGCGTTGCCTTCTGGTTTACTGGGAGGGCCGATAGTTTTTGAGGGTTTTCTTGAAAACCTGTTAAGATCCGAACCTAGGTCAGGCCAAGAAGAAGTGGAAGAGAATAACCAAAATTACATTTTCTATGATGAAACTAACACACCTATTATTCTAACAATTTTAACTCATTTCAATAAACAATCAACAAAATTCTTGTTTTTAAATACTAGTATAGACCCATCTTAAGTCTGGTTCTACGAAGTTTTGAGAAGGATCAAATCTCTCGAGGTGCAAACCCTTCCTCCTTAACTCTTTTTAGAGCAAAAGGTTAGAGTCGACATATACAAAATACATTTACTTAAATTCGCCTTTCGACACAATGACAATAGAATTGTTTAATTTAGTTTTTAAATATGATAATAGAATTGTTTAATTTTCTTTTAATATTATTAAAATTATTGTCTTTACCATTTAAAGTTTTTGAAAAGGAAATTAAATTATTAATAAATTGAAAAAAACTTTAAAAGTAATTTATAAAATTAAAAATGATTTTATAAATGTATTGGTATTGTTTTGTGATATAAGAAATATATATTATTTATTTTTCTAATATAAATTAATAAATATTTACTTATTTATTTTAATGTTTAATATGACTTGCTAAATTTTTAATAATTCATAAAAAAAACAATTATCAAAAAGAGAATGGGTCTTGTTCATGTTATAGGTCATGTTATGGGAAACTAATGTGTACCCTAGTCACACTTTAGTGCCTTATCAAGTTGGATAAAGGATAATTCAATATAACTCAACCTAGATCTTGAATCTTAGAACAAAGTGCAAATTATTCATAGTAGCTTAGGACCTCGTTCCATTGAGAAGGTGTTTTTTCCACTATCCTTTAATGGTTTCTCTCCAGATAAGTTTTAAATATTCTCTATTGAATTGTCCTCCCTCTCCCCTAAGGTTGAACGATATTAGAGGATCTTCTCAATTGAAACAAGAAAACATGCCATGCATTGGTCCTAAAGGAGTTATATGAGAAGAATTTCTTGTGGAGACACCCCAATGCCCTGCCTCCCAACACATCTAATTCACATAAATATAGATAGAAGATTGTCCTATTTTGTCACTTTAATGGTCTATGGCCATCAATTGATTCATTCATGAACTAGTTGAGAGATAGTTGGGGTGGATATTACATGCTTAGATTATATGAAAGGTGTTTTTTTATCGCATTGTTTTCAAGCAAAGAGGAGAGGAAGAAGATCCTTTGGGGAGGATGGTGGTTTTGGGATTGCATAGAGCTCTCCCAAGGAGGAAGAAGATGCTTCAATATCTCTAACACTAGTGTGGGTAATGCTCCCTAATATTCTATGCATTTACTGGAAGAGGAAATCCTTTCTTCCAATTTGGGAATGATTGGGGAAATTCATATGTTATGATGGAAGGAAAGAAGAGGAAAACATATACTCTTAGAATTTGCATAGAACTAGATTTGATCAAAGTACTCCAAGAAAATGCATCATTGGAAAAGGATGGATACCTAAGGTTCCAAGAACTTCTCTATGAGAACACTACTTTCCAATGGTAGATTTGCAAGGTAGTTGTGCATCTAATGGAATATTGTCTACAAAATTTGTACATTGTTTCCCAACTTGAGCATTATGTTGGGGGTACAAAGCAACAATGGCTTCCCTAAGCTCTCAACAACTTCTAACTGGTAAAAAAGAGGAAGCACAATCATAGATGAGGATGCTTGAATGACATTGAGCTCACACCCTTGATCCCCAAATAAGTAGATCAAGATTCTAGGGTGAAGATTGATCCAATTATTTCTTCAAGGATGGAACCTATTCCACTCTCTATGACTTCATATCTGATCTCATGAGAAGATGAACTCCTTATACTGCAAAAATAGTGGGAATCGACTTTCCTCCAATGTCTTCAACCTTGGAATCCTTTCCCCCATCGAAGACCCTCTTAGAGGCAAGTATCTTACAAAGAAAGCAAGTTGATACCTTGTATGAATGAAGAAGACTGTGCCTTAGCCTTGCAAAGTTCATAAATTTTGAACAAAAGGTTGCCATTTCATCATGATCCATCCTTGTTCCCTGGGGATGGAATATTTATGCGGAGCCTACTTGATCTCATCATTGAGGGAAGAAAATTTTGATAGTAGGAATTGCTCTCAAGTTTAATGTACTATGTTGTCCAAATAATGTTGTAATGTTGGATATTGTTGTATTGTTGACTTTGTTATAGCACAAGTTGTAGGTTGGTAAAATCCTGACCCAACCACAAAACAAGTGCTACAACTTGAGAATCCTACACCCAATGTCACCTCGATGTAGGTCCCACACTTCAAGGGTGACTAGGTCACTCTAGGGAGGCGATCCTGATGACCCTAGAGGGATGGATACATAGATGGAGATAAGAGGAAGTGAATCCCCTAGAGTTCAAGTCTAAGTGGTATGAGAGGTAGGAAGAGACTCCTTGTAAGTCAAGTAATTGTTTCCCCACAAGTATAATACTTCTCTGAATTAGTGTACCTGCCCGAGACACAAGAAAAGACACTTTGCAATGATATGTGTTAGTTGGATCAACAAGTTAATCTTGATGTCCCTAATTTGTAGAAATATATAACAATATATATCAGAAAGTAAGTGGTACTATAGGATGCTCAATAAATGCTAGAGATCAAGTAGAAAATACAAGAGAAAGACTAGCAAATGACTAGCTAAAATCAAAATGAAAAGCCTATATTCTAGCACAAAAAGATAAGGATGTTGTAAACACTTGTTTGCATAAACTTATATAAGCCTTATGGATTTAAAATTTAATGTATTACAGAAATAAAATCATCCATCGAAATCCCCTCAAACTTTGCCAAAAAGTGCACTAGACCAAGGAGAGTAAGTGTGCAAACTTTGAGCAAAATCCAATGGTTGATAAGAGAGTTATTCAAGCAAATGAGTTAGGGTTTCTGCAACATTAATGACCGAAGATGCAATTTTGTAACAACAACAAGAAGTAGCCCCTTGATGGGGATTCCCTAGTGGCTATGAGGTGCCCAAGGCAGAAGGAATTCAATCCACTTTGCAAGAAGTAAACATGACCGAAAATTACGTTTCCCAATGCAATAATAAATGACTAGTGCCTTTACTATTGGGTTAATGGGGTCATGAAAAGAAAGAGCTAGAGAAGATACCTCCTTGGGGGTGTAATCCCTTTTACTTCCCAAGGAAAGTTTCTCTAGATAGGGTTTAATCTAATAGGGTGTATGCCCTTATACTTCTCTTAGCAAACCCTTGTTAATGTTAAATTTAGAGCAACTATTAAGTTCTTTTCAATTTACTAGACAATAATAGCATAAGAAGGATCATTGAAAGATACACAATCACAAGGTACACATCATTTATCTTGGGAAACCCTCATGGGGGAGAAAACCCAACAAAAACTTCCTTAATATAGATTGCCAATACAATGCCAAGATAATAAATCAAACACTAAAGAATATCCAACACTGAGTAATGCACCTCTCTCTTCCTTCTTTCGGCAACTGGCAACTACAACCTCCTTCAAACTTGCGCACTATATGAGTGACTTGAGTGAGTGAGCTAATGAGGCACCTTCCACTCTTATTTATATTGGCTAGAAGGCGCTAGGGTGGTGTCTCTTCATCAAGCAGGGCCAACTTCTTCTCTTAGTGGCTAAAACCACTTTAATTAGGCATGGGGGGCAGATTCTTAATTAGCAGTATATAATTATGGTTTGACCAATCCAAAAAAATGGATTTAGTCTTATACAAATCTTGACATGATCAATCCACAAAAGGGGTTTTATCTATAAGATAATAGCTCAATAATAAGTAGAATATTCTTTGCAGTTACAATATTTCAACACTCCCCCTTTACAAGAAGGGCATTCTACAACATCATAAGGAGAGAGAGAGAGGTAAATAGCATCAACAACATCTGGAACACTGACTAGCATATCTATAAATCATCGTAAGTTTTTCTCATCATCAATAACATCATCATTCACAACTTGGAGTTGGAATGACATCATCATCAACGTTCACAGTATGAAGCTGGAACCTGAAACATCAACATTAGTTAGCAGAAAAGATAAAAATATAACATTAACAACATCATCATCAACATCATAAGGCTAGGGAAAAATCATCACAACATGAGGTTGGAGCAACAACATCATCACAACACGAGGTTGTAGCAACAACATCATCACATGATCACGAGGTTGGAGAAACAACATCATCATCATCATGGGACAACGAAATGAGGCAGGTGTAACAACATTTAGTGGTACTCTGAAAATCCCTAGGGATCTTCCTAGGAATCATAATATTCCCTAGGATATAAAATCCTAATGGAGCAACCACATGGTACTTTGGCAAACCATCCTTACCAGTCCTTCGGGATCTGTCCAAGAATCATAAGATTCCCTAGGATTATAAAATTCCTAACAGAGATACCACTACTGACCACAAATAGCATATGCTTGCACAGGTACTCTGGCAGACCGTCCTTATCGGACCTTCGGGATTTTTCCAGGGATGATCAGTCCCCTAGGATATAAAATCCTAACTAAGCTACCCGTTATTGGTCAGGATACCATAGTATCATCAACATCACTCCCCCTTTCGAGAGAGGTCCTTTCAGACTATACCAAGCTTGTCTCAAAAGTGATCAAACTTTACACGAGACAGAGGCTTGGTCAACACATCTGTAACCTGTTCATCTGTGCCAACATATTGGAGATTTATTTTTCCCCTCTGCACCATATCACAAATGTAGTGATACCAGATTTCTATGTGCTTTGACTTGTCATGAAACACATGGTTATTTTTCATATTTATGCAACTCTAGTTATAACATAGAATCACGGTTGCTTCCATCTCCAAATCAAATAGACTTGTCAACAATTTCTGAAGCCATATGGATTCACAACTGGCGAAACATGCAACAATGTATTTTTCTTCAGCTGTGATGAGATCAATACTAGATTTCTTCCTACTCTGCCATGAAGTCAAGGTTGACCCCAGACTGAAACAACATCTTGAAGTGCTCTTTCTGTCAGAAACACTTCTAGCCCAATCTGAATCAGTATAACCAATCAATCCGAAGTCATGATCTCCATTATAACAAAGACCAAAGTCCAACATACCCTTAAGGTATCCCATCACATGTTTTGCAGCAACAAGGCGAACACACATGGTCTCTACTAGATATTGAATTAAGGTGTTCACTACAAAACATATATCTGGCCTGGTGTTCGTCGAATACATCAAATATCCAATGATCTGTCTGTATAGTGTAGCATTAACCAATTCTGGAAAAGTATCAACCAAGAGCTTCAACTTTGTTTCCATGGGTGTGTTCATGGATTTACACTCCAACATATCGAACCTCTTCGATATTTCAACTGCATACTTCCCTTGATTAAGGAAGATCTTCTCTAGGTTTTTCCAAGCCCCAAGACCTAAGAAATAATGCATTAGGCCTAGGTCTTTCATCTCAAACTCTGCAACAAGATTCTTCTTACAATTAATGATGATCTTTTCTTCTCCAGTAAATAATAAGTCATCCACATACAACAACAATATAACTAACTCATCATTCATAACCTTGAAGTAAAGGTTAGAATCAACTTTACTCTTGGTAAATCCCAAGCTTGTCAGGAAACTGTCAGTTCTTCCATACCAAGCTCTAGGAGCTTGCTTCAATCCATACAGAGCCTTCTTCAACCAGCAGACATGCTTTTTTCTGTCTTCAACTTCAAACCCTTGAGGTTGTTCTATATACACTTGTTCTTTAGTGACACCATTTAATAAGGTTGTTTTCACATCCATCTGGTGTAACTTCCACTTCATATTAGCTGCAAGAGCTATGATGGTTCTGATAGAAGTGTATCTGGCTACAAGAGCAAACGTCTCTTCATAGTCAATGCCTTCATTTTGAGAAAATCCATGAGCTACAAACCTTGCTTTGTGTTTTTTATCACTTCCATCAACAATATGTTTTATCTTGTTGATAAAACATCTTTTCTCTTCGGCCTGGGAACTATTCCCCATACATCATTCTTTATAATTGATTGGTATTCTTTTGTCATGGCATATGACCATTCTTTTTTCTGAATGGATTCCTCGAAGCAAGTAGGCTCTTTTCCTATGAGATCACACATCAAAGCCATATAACTGGAGAATGGATTAGGTTTCTTGACTTGTCTCATGGTTCCTTCTGGGGCACCATATTTCTCTCCATCTTGAATAAGTTCCCTTTCCTAAGCTGACATTCTCTTGTGAGAGATCATCATCTAGGGAGATTCTTGAGATTTTATCATATCATGATATTCTTGAATCTCATCATCATGGAAAGTTGTGGCTTCCCTCACTAGTTCTACAACTCTAGGAGCTACATGATCTTCCTCGTATACTTCTTCAAGTTGGCATCTCCTTGATTTCTTGAGTGCTTCATCTTCATCAAAGGTTACATATATGTTGATCTCAATATGATGGTAACCTGGTATGTAAATTCTGAAGGTCTTAGAGACCTCACAATATCCAAAAAATACTCCCTTCTTTCCTGAAGGGTCCAACTTGGTTCTCTTCTCTTTCAAAATGTGTACAAAAACTGGACAAACAAATATCTTGAGATGGATTACTTCTGGCTTCTTTCCGGAGAACATATCTTCGAGGGTTTTGAACCCAAGTGCACTATGAGATAATTTGTTTTGTACATACACTGTTGTTCTTGTTGCTTCTTCCCATAAGTGCATTGGAATATCTTGATCATGGATCATAGTCTTCACTGCTTCCATTATAGTTTTGTTATTTCTTTCTGCTACACCATTTTGTTGAGGATTGTAGGGAGTGGTGAGCTCCCTTTTAATCCCAACATCTCTGCAAAATATTACAAACTCTTTTGAGGTGTATTCTCCTCCATTATCTGCCCTGAGTATCTTGATTTTTATTTCAGAGAGATTCTCTATCAAGGTTTTGAATTCCTTGAATTTTCCAAACACTTCATCTTTTGATTTCAAGAAGTAAACCCTAGTCTTGCGAGAATAGTCATCAATAAATGAAATATAGTATACATACCCACTAAGAGTGGTTAATGGCATTGGGACACATGCATCTAAGTGGATGATCTCCAAGACTCCTTCTGCTTTATTGCCGCTCTTTGGGAAATTATTCATTATGTTCTTTCCTTGTGCACATCCCTTACACATGCCTTCATAGTCAACCTTGAATTATGGTAGACATGTAACTACCTTGATCACATATGGTAAGGCTTTGTAGTTTATGTGAGCTAGTCTTCTATTCCAAAGTTCACATGGACTCTGAGTGGAGTGAGTCAAGGTTGCATCTGAGTGACCTTTTAACTTATACAAGCCACCTTCTTTTGTTCCAATAAAAATTGCATCTTCTATGGTTTTTCGTTTAGGCCACATAAGGACTTCAACATCTATGAATGAAAAATTGAAACCTTTCTTATCTAAAGTTGAGATAGAAAACAAATTCTTTGTCAAACCTGGTACATATAGTACATCCTTCATCTTAATTGGGGTCCTTGAATCAAGTTTGTAGGTGGACTCTTGCACTCCTTTGATAGGGTACTGATAATCATATCCAAGTGTAATTTTATGGGGAAATTCCTTTCCTGTAAGGCTAGAGACGATGTATCTCTGACCTGTCATGTGCTTAGAAGCACCACCATCTATGAGCCAAGTATCCTCTCCAAGTGACACTGATCCTGAGAGGGCAGAGATTAAGACATAGTCTTCAATATTTTCTTTAATCATCTTTATGGTGGCTCATCAACTGCATGGGCATGGTGTCTTTTTCTATTTCTCTTCTTGTATTATTCTCTTCTAGCTGGACAATTCTTAGCAATATGTCCCATTTGTCACAATGGTAACATTGATAAGAGGAGAAATACTTTTCTCTTCTTTGACCTTTCTGAAACTTCTAGAATCTTCTTGGAGGGTGAGATTCCTTATGTAGGTGGGTCTCCTTCTTGAAGTGGGACCTTCTCTTTCCTCCTTTAACATGAGAAGATAGGGCTTGATCTTTATCCCTTAGTAGTACTGCTTCTCAGTTAGCTACTCTTGCTTCTTCTTGAACATATTCATCCCGAAGACTGTCAAATTGGAGTTTTTCCTTTCTTGCACAAGTAGTTTGGATGAAGGAATCCCAAGGTCTTGTGAGACCATTAAGAGTTGTCATTATGAGTTTATATTCATCTAGTTTATCTCCAATTGCTTCTAGTTGTTCCTTGAATTGAGAAACCCTGGAGAAATAGTCATGAACGATTTCTCCTTTCTACATCTGTGTATTCTTGAGTTGGGTTCTCAAGTTCATCTTTTGGTTAATGTTAATTCCTTCATACATTATAGTTAGGTCATTAAACATTTCTTTTGGAGTATTCTTAGAGGACACTTGAGGGATAAATTGGTCTCTAATAGAGTCTGCAATGATTCTTTTGGCCCTAACCATATCTTTCTGGTACTTTACTTTAGTTGTAGCATCTGCGGGTTCTGGTACATTTTCCTTTATGAATATTGCAAGGTCATTCTCTTCAAGAATGAGTGCAATCCTTTACTTCTAGGAACGAAAGTTATCCACACATTATAATTTGTCAACAAGCTTGGTGCTTGCAGACATCTTGACCTGGAGCTGGGAAAATGACCAAAAAATGAAAGTGCTTGGAATTTAGATCTGAACTTACCAGGAGGTGTGCTTGGCTGAGATGAGTAGTCTGGTGCATTCACTTTTCTAAAAATCCAATTTTTACCCCTTGAAATCATGCCTGCACAAATCTAGACTGATACTTCTAGTACTCGTACTGGTTCTGGTTTCCTGGTTTTCTGGTACTAGTGAAAACTAGGGTTTCACTTTCCGGAGACTCTGGCCACTGTAAAAGTGCGCTCAAGCTGCTAATGAGTTCGCTAGGCTAGGGTGCACTTCCCTAGGTAGTTTTTAGGATGAAATTATCTTCCAACAAAAAGCCTTGATTTTCTTGTACGACAACAGTGACATTTTTGGTAACCAGTGAAAGGTGCTCTATTCAGTCAATCTATGATTCCATGTGAAATTTAGAGCAACTATTAAGTTTTTTTCAATTTACTAGACAATAATAGCATAAGCAGGATCACTGAAAGATACACAATCACAAGGTACACAACATTTATCCCGAGAAACCCTCATGGGGGAGAAAATCCAACAAAAACTTCCTTAATATAGATTCCCAATACAATTCCAAGATAATATACCAAACACTAGAGAATATCCAACACTGAGCAATGCACCTCTCTCTTCCTTCTTCCAGCAACCGACAATTGTAGCTTCCTTCAAACTTGCACACTAGATGAGTGACTTGAGTGAGTGAGCTAATGAGGTGCTTTCCACTTTTATTTATACTGGTTGGCAGGTGTTAGGGTGGTGTCTCTTCATCAAGTAAGGCCAACCTTTTCTCTTAGTGGCTAAGACCACTTTAATTAGGCCTGGGGAGCGACTTCTTAATTAGCATCATATAATTAGGGTTTGACCAATCCACAGAAGTGGATTTGGTCTTATACAAAGCCCGACATGATCAATCCACAAAAGGGATTGATCTATAAGATAATAGCTCAATAATAATTATAATATTATTTGTAGTTACAATATTTCAACAATTAAAGCATTAATATGAACCATAAAGTGATGAAGACTATGGTGGGGGTGTATTCATTTATACTTCCCAGCTAGTTCCTAGCACAATAGCGTTGACTTGAAACAAATGATATCATGAAAGTAAAAAACATACCAATTCAAGGAAAAATGCAAAGATAATCCACCACAATAGTAAGAGATAAGCGTTCCAAGGCTAGTGCATCACTTCCTCCATCAACCATTCATAAATATAGCCATAAAAAAGTGCACAAGAGATAAAAGAGCCAAGTATAGCGAAAATTTCAGACCAAGTCCTCTCACAACGAGGGAGAGTTATGTTTAAAATGAGATCTTATGATCTCTTATTTATACAAATGTCACTAAGGTGACTTGTCCACAATTTAAGGGGTAAAACACAATATTAGGGGTCAACAACCCTAACTTCTCCCCTTTACAAGGTAGTTCATTTAAAATTCACTTTTTCACATGAAAAAACCCTAATTTTAGAAGGACACCACCCCTTTAGGAGACGCTTTGCCACTTTGAGGAAGTCATTGGTGTTGGAGAAGCATAAGTAGGCCTCCAAAAAACACATGTCAAGCATCTAGATGATCTCAACATAGTGAGGACCCTATTCTCCTCAAAACGTCCAAGTGTAAATGAGTGGCACCTCACCACCAAGCCCTAACCCCCTTAGGTGATGTCATGTCTCTAGACGTGACGTTTTGCCTCTCCTAGGAAAAATTTTTGGCATGTGGGGGATAGGCTATGTTGTCCAAGTCATCATTAAGGCCTTCCAAGTATAATATTTCCCATTCGACATGTGGTCCCTTGGAATCCAACTTGTGGGCTTGTAGCCCCATGGAAGCCCAAGCTAGGTTTGGTCTCCCAAACTATCCACCAAATAGGTCCCACAAAGACAAATGTGCAGACCCTCCAAGGATCTCAATTCATAACATCATGATAAGTGAATCCAATCAATAATTAATCAATCTAAGAATGTGCATCAAAGATCAGTATATCAAACAATTAACTGCTCAAAGACACTATGTGACTTGTCAAGATTGAATATGGGAGGGTTGACGGGGTGTCCTATTGGGTAGGTCTTGCCCTAGGTCAAGGAGAGTTTCCAAGAGATCCCTATCTAATACATGTAAAGTGGATGAAGTGGTTGGGGTCAAGACTCAATGGGCATAGGGCTCATGACATACAATGGGTCATAGTGTCTCATTCATGGGTGCCTTTGTAGAGGGTGTGTGGTACCTTCGTCCTCAATGCACTTTTTCCAAACCCATCAATTTCCTTTTATCTTTCTTTCTTTGTATTTTCTTTCAATATAGAATAAGGAGAGATTGAAGGTCACTGCCCCGGTGTGGTGACCAGATGATGGCAATGTCACCCACAAACACCTAGTGTAAATGAGAAGGTTGGCTCGTGATGAGACCCCCTTTCTCTCAACCATGCAACTGAGAGCCATTACCCTGGTTTTGTTACCAGATAATGGTAATTTCATACCACTAGATATTCATGGACATGATGGGACCTCCTATCCTTCAACTAAACTTTTTAGAATTATTTATTATATTGTGGGTCCCCTTTACTCAAAGATAAGCGTTTTATTGCTTTCTTGGGTGATCCCTGGGTGAAGCATATGGAAGGTTATTCAAGGCTTTTATATTTTACCCAACATCAACCCCTCTAGGCCTTCAACCCCTTCTTCACGTAGAATGAGGGACACCCCTTCTTGGGTCAATACACCCTAAAATCCCAAGAGATAAGGAAATGGAGAGGAATAATGATGGAAAGTGGTAAGTATGGCCAAGAACGATACGATGTCTCATTAAGGGAGTTCCTAGTAGAAAACCCAGTCGCAAAGAAGACCATTTACTAGGGAACAATGTCAACCACCAAGGTGAAGTAGGGAAAAATGCATAATGTCCAAGCATATATCATGAAATCTAGAGCAATCTAAGATACAACATAATCAAATGGATTTAATATTGAAATGATGCTCACCATAAAATTGACTTGTACCTCATGGAGCAATGCCCACTGCCTTCTGGAAGCCAGCTGGTGTGGTGGATCCCATCTGCAAACTTGTGACCATCTGTGGTGGTGAGTGGGTTTTCCATCTGTGCAAAGGGTATTGTTGGTCATGTAGTCTCTCAACACTCCATATCTGCAACCTGAGGGCCTCGAGACATCATTTCGTTAGTTACCCACAAAATGGGGATAACATTTGGCTTCTACTTGGGGACATGTTCTCATCGTAGAGTGCATGAGAACCACATCATATCCTGGTAGACCTGTGCCTGCAAGGAAACATCACACTATCAAGTGCAGGATGGCCTACTCATCCATGTTCTCATATGATGATAATCAAAACCCACTGAACTAGAAAAATAAAATTTTGACTTTTTTTCAAAAAATTCTAAACTAAGCATGAAATCAATATGCAAGTAGAGTAAAATGAAAATGAAATGCATCTAAACTAGTATGAGAAATCAAGTTGTAAATGCAAGGAATCAAAATGAGTTACCTACTTACCTGGGGCATGGGCCTTGAAGAATTTATGTGACTTGGGTTGGAGAAGATACCCATCTATTGGTAGTGGCATATTTCTCACGTCTAATGCTGACAGATAATACTTTTCTTTGTCATACTTCTTCCTGATGATGTAAGGGCCAAACCAATAATTTTTGTCTTCTTGGTCATATATGGGATTGCCCTTTCTTTTTTTCCACATGAGCACAAGGCTTCCTTCATTGAAATTGATGCAAGGTGTATTCTTATTGCATGTAGGCTTTGTGTGGATTATATTTTTGACAATTCCTTCATGTTTATCATCTTCCTTTTGTATAATATGGATAGATACTGGCCCCTTCCCATGGTATTATGCTATTCTTTTTATATGTCCTACATGAAGGGTAACTTGGATGGATCATACTCAATAACCTATGGAGGCATATCATGGTAGTGTTGACTGACATAGTTGGCCCCCCTCATATTCATCACATGTGTATATTTCTTTTCCTTGTTATGTAAGATCTCATACGTGCTATCGCCTATGTGAATATATGCATGTGTAAGTTTCATCCTAAGGAAACCTCCAAGGGCTGAGGACCAGGTCCTTGACAAGAGCATCCCCCAGGAATCAAGGACATCAAACACCAATATGTCCAGGAAGACGATGATATACTGAAAATCTATAAAAAATACCTCAACGTCTTCACATACTCCCAAGAGCTTAACTCTTCTTGAATCAATACCACAAACATTTCCATAAGGTTAGGTTGTCTTGAAACCAATTTGTTTCATCACCTTCAAAGATATGACATTTGTTGAGTCCCCTGAGTCAATCATTCATTTGTTCAAGCAGAGGCCATTCATGCATAATGAAAGATAGAAGGGAGGGATATTGTTTTTCGTTGATCGAGATACATAGTATTCAAAATTATGGTATGATCCTCCTTCTCGGATGGCACCTGTAATATCCTCAAAAATTTCCTTTTTATGGAAGGGTTCTTACACATATTTGTCACTGGGACCATCATATTCAGTTTTCCGAACATGTTTTCAACATCCATATTCAACTAAATTTCATCTATAGGAGTTGGCTTAGGAAATAACTCACATACCGATGATGGAGGTGGTGGAACCACCTTTTCTGCTGATGGAAGAGGAGTATCAGGATGTGATGGAGGGGATGAAGAATTTTTTATTCTATAGGTTAGGATTTCCCTCCTCCTCAATTCCTTCTTCTAATCATCTGTCAATTTACTTAATGCCCAGAGTCTCCCCTCTCTTTATCCTATTCTTCTGGCTTCATTGATCTGTTCTTGAGTAACATGTTTATCATTGAGATTGCAAATCATGAAGTTTATATTTTCATGATAATCTTCATCTTGTAGAGGGCACTCATATTCCCTGTGGGGTTTTTGGCATGGGAGACGTTGAGCTTCTATATCAATTGTCCCAACAGGTTTTAAATGATCTGGGGCCTTTGCCTCTTTTTGAGGCCTTGGTTTCCAATCGGTGGAATCTCTCTGTTGTCTAGAAAAAATAGTTCTAGAAGTAGATTGATTTCTTTCCACTGTAGTCATATGCTTCATAAGTTGATCCTTCACCTGGAAAAACTGAGTATTCATTTGGTCTATCTTTTGAGTCAGGAGAGCAATCTGATCAGGAACACTATTGTTGGAAACCCTCATCCTTGATTTTGTCTTGTTGTGAGGGTATTGAAAATGTTCTATTTTTTTAATCAAGGAGATTTTATTCAATGTTGATACTGAATTCTTTAGCCTCTGCCAATGATGTGGGATTTTTATCTTTAATAATGTATCAGAACTCCCCTTCAAAATAATTCATGTAAAGGAGACGAACTGATGATATTGTAGGATGATAATCTATTGGAATTTGATTGTACAACCTATCAAATCTAGAAATAATTTCCCTTACCATTTCATTCTCCATTTTCTTTATTTGATTGAAATGAGTCCCAAGTGTCCCACCATATGCTTTTCTCGACCATATGATTTAAAATAACGTGAAAAAAGCATCATAGGTTGTGATATGATAATCAAGGAGTCCATTGAACCAATCAAGAGATTCTTCAGTCAATGATGAAGCAAATAATCTCATGGCCACATCTTCATGATCAATGCATGTATTGTCCATATCCTAACCCATGACATAAATGTGGTCTTTGACAATTATCACAATGTTTCCTAGGAACTTTGGCAACCACTTGTTGACTTTTGTTGGAATCTTGTTAGGGTAACCTTGGATATTGGCCATGTTAATGGGTTTGTAGAGGTCTCTTTCCCAAGGGCAATCCATTGGAGAAAGAGGAAGGGATTTATGGAAAAGGGTTTTATCAACGAGAGACTTGAGAGGAGGCCTTCTTTGGTAAACCTTAGAAGGATTGAACCTCCCAGGGGGAAAAGGTTTGGGAAAAGAAGGATTCTGGCAAGGTGGAGTCACCATATGAGTTTCAAAATAAACTCATCAAGAAAGGTGGAATGGGAATGCTCCTCGAGTGCATTCGCCAGGTAAGCTAAGGGAAAGGATTTGGGATAGCTTACCAAAGTTTCTTTAGGGTATGAAGTGTTGATATTATGGTAGCTACGGAAGGTATTTACCTCCACATGTAAACCTGACAAGAATAGGATATTCCAGGAAGCAAGAAGAAACCTTAATGAGTTGGCTAATAACCCTATAAGACTTGTTGGCTCAAGAAGATAACTTGTATTAGGTTATTAGCCTCCAAGAAAAGAATTCGACCAGAAGAAATAATATATACTGAACAAACAGATACTCATAATGAGAAGTTGGCCCATGCAGTTAGCCAGAATTACTATAAATACAGGAGGCCAGTCTTCATTCTGGCAGGTAGTCTCAGAATTGTAGAGCAACACTTGTGCACACTACAGTGCCCAGTTTTGTGCGCAGGTTTGGAGGAGAGCTGCCATTGCAACTACTGCATCTAGAAGATCACGTTTGGCTTGGACTATCTCTTGGTTAGGGTTTGGACTATCTGATTAGCTCTTGTTGGTGCCGTATCCTTGGGCAAAGGTGCGCTACCCTTTGTTTGGCTATCTAGCCTATGGTTTTCTTCCGGAGTGATTCTCTGTCAAGGTTAAGGTGATCAGAGGGTGGCTTCGACCTATGGTTGGGTGACAATAGTGATATTGTCAATGGTAAAATGAGCACATCCATTATATTATAACATGTTATGCGCCCACACCTCCTTCATTCAGTCTAACTGCTAGAAGGAAACATAGCCAGAAGGATATTAAGCTTGTTGAAGAACTGCCACTAGGGTTTCTAGCAGGAGAAATCACCAAAGCACTGTCGCTAGGGTTACTAGCAGGTGCAGTTGCATAAACCCTAATCCTCTCATTGAGGCACCTTAAGTGAAGGGATTGATCTAATTTTTGGATAGATCAGTGCGCCCTAGCCGAGTGCATCTCTTGGTACTCTCAGTAAGCCAAGACATCAAGTTTGAGTTTTTGGTCAGATCTAGGGTTGACCAAGTCAAAGAAGCCATGACTTACTCTATGAAGTCAGAAAACAAGTTATATGGAGATTCTAAATTCAGAGCATGGAATACAAGGATTGACCTCATCCTTGCCAAGAACAAAGTGTTGGATATCATGAAAGGAAAGATCGTGAAACCAGAGTTTGAAGAAGGAAAAGAGAAGGAACCGAAGAACGTTGTAGTTATGGAGAAGTTCAAAGACGACGACATCAATGCTATGAGTATCATAGTGGAATCTATTAAATACCACTTGATACCCTACATCTCCCATATTGACTCATCGAAAAAGATGTACGATTCCCTAACAAACCTCTTCTCAGTCAGAAACATTGGACAAATAATGAGTCTGAAGAATGAGCTCCGTGACATGAAGATGAATGATGATGACAACATAACATCATACTTTGTGAGAATCTCTCAGTTAAGAGATCAACTACAAGCTATTGAAGAAATCATTTTAGAGAAGGAATTGGTAAACATAGTACTCAATGGTCTTCCCAAAACGTAGGATGCATTTTCCGCAAGCATGAACACAAGGAAGGAGTATCCTACATTTGAAGAACTTTGGACTTGTTGTGCTCAAGAAGAATCCAGGATTAGTGCAAAAGAGAAACCCCAAAAGAAGTAAGATGATCAAGCCTTCAAAGCAAGATTCAATAATTTCAGGAATAAAAGGAAGTTTGGTTCAAAGAGGAAGACAAATCAAGAGAAATATATTTCAGAAACACAATTCTTCAACTGTTGAAAGTATGGTCACTACAAGAATCATTGTCTCGAGCTAAAGAAAAGGAAGGACAAACATGAAGCATCAGTTGCCGAAGAAAAGGAACCTACAAAGAAGACTAAGTAGGATGAAAGAGACTTCTTCTTCTGAAGGTAACAATACTCTTCTTATTTCTTGTACATATCTTATTTGCATAGTCTCTGTACATATCTTGTATATCTATCTCTTAGAATATAATATGTTCCAAGAAGAACTATATTTATGTAAGAACAACAAGATAAGGATTGTTATCATTATACAAGTCAAATAATACACATGAAAGGATGAAATACATCAAACAAATCATGTGGAAGCTATGACAAGATAAGCCGAAATCAGAATCAATCATGAAGAGGCTTAGAAGAAGCAAAGACAGAAAGAAGTCAATAATCAAGAGAAAATTGGAGAAAGACTTATGATGTTTTGCAGAAGACAATAAGATGGAAGCGTGAACTCTGTTAG
>ML857388.1:0-18114 GCA_009831015.1 Picea engelmannii
TGGTTTTCCACGTGAAGCTCCATTGAAAAAAGGAATTGGGGATGATTGGTTTTCTTTCCTAAGGGAGAAATAATATTTATCCATTCTTAAGGACCAATGAGGAGTGGAAGGGGATTTGAAAACTGATGATGGATTGATTCCTAGACAAAAAGGGTTAAGCCAAAGTTCTTCCCTGCTATCCAAAAGCTGTGATTGCCATTGTACTCTTTGCCTCATATTATGAAAGGAGGGATGTAGCTTTCAGAGTAACTTGTCTTGGTGTGTTTGTAGTGTTGTCAAATATTTTTTTATTGCAATCCAACCAAATGCCCCAACATATTTATTTTGGAAGAGTTCCCAAAATATTGAAAGAATAGATTTTCCTTTTAGATTCCTAATATAATTCCTTTTCCATTTAGTACAAAAATCTAAGAAAGTATCAAGCCATCTTAAATGATGGTGCAATATGCCTAGAACAAGGAGCCATGTCTATTTTGTGAATTTACAGTCTATGAATATATGTTGAATGGATTCCTTTGCTTCCTGACACAAAACACACCAAGAAGGTCCATTTATTCCCATTTTCTGCATATTTTTTGTTGTGGGAATATTTTTATGCACTAGTAACCAACAAAAGAAATTAATCTTGGGAATGCCATCATTATGCCAAAACTTGTTCCACCAACCAACTCGAGGGTGATCGTGTGATGATTCTGATATCCTTTTTTAACCGAATAAAGATAAGATTCCCAACCACAAATATCTTGATCATTTTGATTGTGAGGTGCACATCCTTGCAAGGAACTAATGAACTGATTGAAGAGTTCATTCAGGTGCAGAGGGAGCTGAAATTATTTCCATCTAATCCAAGTACCATCAATTTCCCATATAGATAAGTCAGCTAATGTGTGAAGTCCATGAGATTCCAACCATCCCCAAATAGGAAGAAAGTTCACTAATGTTTCTATATTTCCACTTTCCATAATTTTGTCTTCCCACGGATTGATCAAAATTCCATTTCAAGGTATCCATTTTACTCTTTCCATGATAAGAGGGCTAGTTGAAAGCAAAAGTTTAAATATAGAAGTTCCAGTGATTCCTTTTGGTCAAAGAGTATAACTTTTCCTCCTTGATCCACAAAAGTATTTATTCCAAAGAACTTGTTTCTGCCATTCCACTTTCCCGTTACTATCCTCCACAAAATTGTTTCACCCAGTGCTTGGTTCATTAATTCAGGTTCCCTTATTCCAAGTCCACCATGGGATTTACTATTGGCGACTTGATTCCAACTTATCAAGTGGAATTTTCTATTATTTGATTTCCCTCCTCGCCAAAGAAAATTTCGGATCTTGATAGCAATTTTTTTGGATATGCTTTTAGGAGCTAATAAAGTAGAACTCTGGTAAATTGGAAGAGCATAGAGTACAACCTTGATAAGGATCACCTTTCCTGCTAGATTAAGCCATTGAGATCCCCATTGGTTTAATTTCTTGTTGATTTTGTCAAGAATCTATTTCCAAATCTGAGTGCGTGAGGATATTATGGAGATGGGTATGCCTAAGTACTAGAACGCAGTCCAATTGTCCACCATGGTGAACTGAAAAATTGCAGCTATAGTCCTCATTGTTATCAGAGGAGTATTCCATTCAAATACTTGACATTTATTATTATTGACTGGTCCTCTTTATGTATCAAGAAAGGATTCAAAGTATTTTCTTAAATCTGGAGGCTATGATTGACGAGGCTCCCCCAAGAAGTAAAGTGTCATCTGCAAATTGGGAGTGGTTGATATTTTTCACTCCACGTGTAATTTGTACGCCTGTGATATTCCCACTGATTCTTTCAAAATCTAGTTTCTTGCTTTGGGTTTCAACTATGATCATGAAGAGGAGAGGGGATAAGGGGCAACCTTGACAAATTCCTTGACTTATCTGGAAAAAGGAAGTAGGTCAACCATTTACAAGAGGTGCTATCCATGGTTTCCCAATACAAGAATCCACCATTTTAATAAAGGATGTGCTAAATCTAAAATTTTCCATAACCATGAAGATAAAACTGTGTGAAACTCGATCAAAATCATTTTCCATATCGAGTTTTATGACCATGCCTTCATTTTTGGAGGTAACACTTGAGTGAATTGCCTCTTGAACCAACACTATATTGTCCACAATTTGTCTATTTTGCATGAAGCCTCCTTGATTAGAAGATATTATTTTGGGCAGTACCTTTTTAAGATGATTGACTAATATTTTTGTCATAATTTTATATGAAGAGTTGCAAAGAGATATAGGTCTAAAACGAGAGAAAGAAGCAAGGTTTTCTTCTTTGGGTATCAAATCAAGGAAGGAGGAATCGATACTTCCTCCAAAGCGAAAGGATCTGTGAGAATAATGGAGCATTCATTTTAAATCATACTTTATAAGATCCCAAAAAGTTCTATAGAAGGCTATGGGGAAACCATCAGGACCTGGAGATTTATCTGACTCTAAACTCCACACTGCATCGTGGATTTCATCTTCTGAAATAGTTTTATTGAGATCCAAATTTTCTTCATTTGAAATCAAGGCTGGGATGTGTTCAAGCATGGCATCAAGATTGTCTTGGTTTGCATTACCGTGTAGAGTACATAGAGTTTCTCAAAATGAGTCTTGGTTGCATTTTTTTATTTCAAATAAGTCATAGACAATAGTACCATCTTCCAAAGCTATATTAGACACATTATTTTTTCTTTGTCTAGATTTAGCTTGATTATGAAAGAACTTTGTATTTTTATCCCTTGCCTGTAACCAGAGGCTCCAAGACTTTAAACACCATACCTTTTCTTCTTTTTTCAACACTTGTTGATATTGGCATTGAATCTTAAATTCCTCTTTGTGAATTTGGGGAGTTATGTATTGTCCCTCACTATATTTTTGGAACTCATCCAACTTGGATTTAAGAAGAATTTTTTCTAAAGTGGGATTGATGAAATGGATTTTTTTTTTTAACATAAACGGTTGGGGATTTGTTTTAAAAAAGAAGATTTGTGCTACAATACTTTACACAAGGACAGAAGATAAATACTTTGATCTGTGTCCATAAATTTTTTTGATGATTTCTAAAGGGGGACTTAGAGAATGTCCAAAAAGAACTAGTAGTTTGCCATGTGAAAATGGCTACAAACGAGAACAAAATAAACAAAAATTTGCAGGTCATCAAAGAAACCTGGATAGTGATTATAGGATGGTTCTGCTACTTCCTGGTGGATTTCTTGATTGTCTTTGGTCGGGGGAATTCCGTCTTCTGAGTTGTGTCTCACTGGAACCAAATTTGGGTCAGGAGGATCCTGGTTCCGCTCAAGTCCTGCTTCAAAGTGAAAGGTTGAGGGAAACCTTGAGTTTATTGATTCATTTGAAATTTCTAGGTGCCGAGGGAAGCCAAGGGGATTCCCCATTTGCTGACTGAGAATTCCAATGTTCCTAGTGTTCCTATTAACCTCACGCATATCTATTTCTATCTCTTGGTTGTGCTAGTGTTCCTATAGATGAAGCTGATTCTACAGATTGCCCATTTGGCGACGAAGTTCTTGATTTTCTCTTTGAAGCTCCCTTAATCATGTGTTCGTTCTTTCCTCTTCACTTCTAGATACTCGACGCATATCTTGGATTTGATCTTGGAACTCTTCCAGTACGCAAGAGGGACAAGAGCACGGGGCTCTTGTGCTTCATCGCATGATGAAGGGAGGAATCATGAGCGCAAAAGCATAGAAAACTTTACTGAGATGCGAACAAGCTTCTGAGAGGGACCAGAACATTAACCTAAAATAAGGAAGGGAGATTGACATCGCACACTTGGAGGGACAAAAGGAATGAATAACCCACATACCANGAATCATGAGCGCAAAAGCATAGAAAACTTTACTGAGATGCGAACAAGCTTCTGAGAGGGACCAGAACATTAACCTAAAATAAGGAAGGGAGATTGACATCGCACACTTGGAGGGACAAAAGGAATGAATAACCCACATACCATAGAGATCGTCCGTATAAGAGATAATGAAAAACGATGCCATAACTAAGGGGGAAATCGTCAAGGAGTATGTGGAGCCTATGGAGCTAACAAACGCGAGGGGAGAAGAGACAGGGGTGAGTGAAAAAGAGAAGATGAGAGGAGCTTTGTCAAGGACACACGGGAGGGACAACGAGGCAGTCGAGATGTCGAGAAAGGGGGGGAGAAGGGGCTAGGTGGAGAAGGGAAGGAAAGATGAGAGGGGAAGCAGAGAAAGAAGGAAGGGGAGGGGGAAACTGGAGGGGGGAGAATCTGAGTTGTAAAAAGGGAGTAGTTCCATACTGAAAAGGAGGAAAAGACAAAGATAATGGTTCTTAAGGGATCCACACATGAGTTTCATCCTGATTTATATAGAGTTGACTTTGTTCCAAATTCTTTGCTAATTTGGATAAGATATCAACAACCTGGTTTTGGGAATGTAGAATATGGAAGAAATGGATATTGAGAATTGGAATTTCAAATAATTTATCCGAGATTGAAGAATGTTAGGAATTTGAAGAGCTGAATTTTTTAATCCAAGAAGGTCCTTTATAATTAGTCCCGAGTCCCCAAGAACAGTGAGTTCATGGATATTTCTCAAACTTGCAATTTGAAGTCCCATGTAGACTGCAAGACTTTCTTCCCTGTTACTGGTAGTATTCCCAATCCCCCATGATTAATCTAAGATATTTTGTCCATCAGAATCAAAGATGACTCCCCCCGCACCTGTCGCCCCTGGGTTACCCGCTGAAGCTCCATCAAAGAAGAGGATTGGAGTGGATTTCTGTTGTTGCCAAAGGAGAAAGTCAAGATCACTGGAGCATAATTGCCATTTTTTCCTCTTAGTATCTCTGTTTGTTGAAGGGAATTGTCTCAAAGGTTTTGGGCCCAAGATGTAAGAAATCCATTTTTCTTCTTTTTTCTCCAAAGAACCTGTTAGATCTAGCTGTATTGATCTGGAAGAGAAGACTTCAAAGATTAAACCACAAATTTGAGCAAAAATGCGCTGCGGGGTAGGAAGTTTCCCACAAAAGATTGTCTGGTTCCTTGCTAACCATATTTCCCAACAAACAAATTTGGGGATTTGTCTCCAGAGGAGGGAGTAATGTTTCTTATCTTTGAAGCTGCCAACATATCTTTGTCTCCAAAAGATGAACAAATCATTCCATTTCTCGAGGGAAGGGGGAGGGGGAAGATAGAGGAGTTTCCAGATTTGGGAAGAGAAATGGCACTCCGGGAAGAGATGAGGGATGGATTCAGAGGCTTCATGACAGAGGGGGCATAGAGAAGTCCCCAAAATTATGTGTTTTTTCAAATTCTCTATCGGTAGAATTTTTCCATGAACCATTGACCAAAAAAAAATGTTAACTTTGGGGAGAGAAGGTACATACCAGATTTCCTTCCATATTTTTGAGACTAGGGGACCCTGGAAGGAAGATTGAAGGAGAGAATAACCTGCTTTAACTAAGTAGATGGAGGATCCCCAACTTCAGAAGTCTGATTTAGAGGAGTTGATGGGGGCACAACCAACCAGTCCGTTGAAAAGGAGGGAGGATAAGGGGCGAAGATGAGCTGGGGTGTCCGAAGGTTTCCAATTTATCCAATCACCATTTGGGGTCCAGATACAAAAGTCTTTGAGAAGGAATAATCCTTTGTATTAGCACCATTATTTCAAGGGGCGGAGGGGAGCTTGGTGTTCCATTGGTTCAAGGTTCAGAATGCGATTAGACCAAATATTTATATGAGCTCCATTTCCTAGGGCCCAAGAGAGTTTAGATTGAATAAGATGGAAGGAGTGTTTTGGGATACACCAAATAAGGGAGCCAGGAAGTTGGGGGGGGGGGCATCCAAACATTGTAGTCTTGAAGAATTGAAATATTTAGCAAGGAGAGAAGATTTCCACCATTTTAGAGGCCTAGAGATTAGTTGCCAAGCAAGTTTTGCTCCTAGAGAAGCGTTCATAAGATTAGGGTATTTGATAGGTAAGCCTCCTTTATTGAGAGGTTGACATATTTTCTTCCAATTTAGAAGATGGAATTTTTTAGTATTTGTTTTCCCACCAGTCCAAAGAAAGCTTCAGAGAGATTTGGAATTTTTTTCAAGAGTACCTTCTGGAGCAAGTAATCCAGAACACTGAAAAATGGGAAAAAAGGAGAGAACATATTTGAGGAGAACTGTTTTTCCAGCCGGATTGAGCCAACGTCCCCCCCAACTTTGGATCCTTGAGATAATTTTATCAATGACATCCTGCTAGGAAATTTTACCATAAGAATTTAGGAAGATAGACATACCTAGATACTTGAAGTGGGTCCAAGTTGTGATGATAGAGAATCCAAGATTTCTAGAGATGTGTTCTTTGATATGCCTCAAGACGTTCCAACCATAGATATTGCATTTAGCTGAGTTCAGTTGACGTCTAGAAGCAGAAAGGAAGGAATCTAGAACTTTCTGGAAACATTTGGCGATGATTGTTGTTGTTTCCCCTAGAAGAAGAGTGTCATCTGCAAATTGGGAGTGATTTGTTTCCTTTACCCCCCTCGCAATAAGTAGCCCTGGAAGCCTGTCGATCCTTCTTTCTTCTTCTAGATTACGGTTGAGAGAATCTGCTAAGAGGATATAAAGAAAGGGGGAAAGAGGGCATCCTTGTCTAAGGCCTTTACTAGCCCTGAAAAACTGGGTGGGGCAACCATTTAACAGTGGGGATATCCAACGGGAGACAATACATGCCTTAATCCAACTAATGAATAAATCAGAGAATCCATAGGCTTTGAGGACTGAGAGAAGAAATGAATGCTTGAACCGATCAAAAGTGTTCGCCATGTCCAGTTTAATTACCATGTCTGGATCTTTACTTTTCATGCTGGAGTGTATGGCTTCTTGGACTAGAACTATATTATCTGTGATCTGCTTGTTTTTTAGGAAACCTCCCTGATTTTTAGAGATGAGTTTGGAGAGTAGGGGATTTAAGCTATGTGTTATGATTTTTGTAAGAACTTTATAGGAGGAATTGCAGAGGGAGATGGGGCAGAAATGAGAAAAAATTGAGGGATTAGTTTCCTTGCGTATGAGGGCTAAGAAGGTTGAATTTGTGGCACCTCCTAGTTTCTGTTTTTGCAGCGTGTAATTTAACATTTTTTTGAGATCTCGCTTTATAATAGACCAATAGAAGCGATAGAATCTGATTGAAAATCCGTCGGGGCCGGGGGCTTTGTCTAGATCCATGTCCCACACTGCTTTAACTTTTCTTCTTCAATTATCTTCTTAACTAACTGACTGTTATCATGCTCTGAGACACTATTTGGAATATTGTTTAGCATTACTTGGATGTCCTCATTCAATCCTTCTTCATTTGGCTGTTGGTAAAGAGTTTCAAAATGATGGGAGTCTTCTTCCTTTATTTATTTGAAACTGTCAAGACGCTACCCATCGCTTGACAATATGGAAGTGACTGTATTTTTTTTTCTCCAATTTTGAGCTTGTCTATGGAAAAATGACGTATTTGAGTCACCTTCTTTTAGCCATAAACTTATGGACTTCAGTCTCCAATGTTCCTCTTCTTTGCATAAGGAATGGTGAAGTTGTTGATTAGCTTCTTTTTCTTGGTTCAAAAGTGCTTCAGTAACTTCTTCTTCTTCTAATCGTTGTTGAATGCTTGTCAACTTTTCTTCTTTTCAAGTCTTTCTCGATGTGGTGAGATAAAAAATGATTTCACCCAATCTTTGAGGGAAATTTGTTACTGCCTTTAGTTTACTTTCCCAAATTAATTTGGGAGACCCTTAGAAGGGGGAGGACCACGCTTGCTGGATGAGAGGTAGGGTTACTATTTTATCTATCCAAAGGGGGTTAAAACGGAAGGGTAGTGGGCCAAAGTTCTGGGGGTTGCTGAAGATCAAAGAGATGGGATTATGGTCGAAAGTCGTTGAGGAGAGAATGTTAGAAGATATTTCTAGAGGAGAGAGGAGGAAGTTACTGTTAATGAGGAAGAAGTCAAGGTGGGATGCTATGTGGCAAAGACCAGAACACCTATTGTTCCAAGTATACTTTCCTTTGGAGGGTTTGACATCCTAAAGATCCCAATCTGAGATAAAGTCAGAGAGTTTCTCAGAGAAAGGGTCTCTGACTATACTACCTCCTTTTTTGCCCAAGAGTTAATATGGGTAGTGAAGTCACCACCGATTATGCAAGAGGAGATATCCATAGAGTTTTTGAGCATAAAGAGAGAGTACCAACATGAATTTTTATCCAAGTAGGAGTTAGGAACATAAACATTAATAATTGTAATGCTATTTCTGGAATCTCTATTTTTGAGAACTGTTAGTAACCAATGTTGGGTACTTAGTGTTACCTCAAGATTCCAGATCTGATCATCCCATAGAGTAGCGATTCCACCAGAGCCCCCCCGAGAGATTACTGCGATTCTAGCGCAAGATTTGAAGTTTTTTTTTTTTTGTTTCTAGGACTATTGACTACTCCATTTTTGTCTCTTGGAGGAGAATTAAAGAACGATTAGCTAGGGATTTGAAGTCTTTTAGGGCTTCAACTTTGGATTTATTTCCAAATCCCCTACAATTCTAGGAGAGGAAATTCATTGGCGTGGGGTGGAGGAGGCCCAACTGCCATAAACCGGGAGATCCAAACTTTGATTTCCTCCTCTATGGGTTGAGGTGTACATTGATATTTATATCGAATGCTGCTTTCTTGAGGCCTTTTCTTTTGACACTACTTCTTCTCTGACTTCTTTGTTAGATCTATGTCCAGATTTTCTGGGTTTTTCTTGTTGGATCTCGCCTTCCTCCATTTATTGGTTGGGTTGTATTTTTGTAGGAGTTTCTCTATATTCTTGTTGGTATTCTTCTTGAATGACTTCTTGAAGACTGTCCTCTTCTCTTGATTCTTCAATTATTCTTTCTGGGGCTGAAGGGGGGGAAGAATCTAATGGTTCTAGTATTGGACTGGAGGAAGGGATTTGCTTCGAGGATGGCTCACCCAATATTTCGAAGGAGTTCTGAGAGAGTGAGGGGGGGTGGGAGGAGGGATTAGGGAAGCACTTATTTGGGAGGGTTTTTTCCGAAGGAATTTGATGAGAGGGGCTTGATTTGGAGGCCGGACCTGGAGGTCTGAGGGAGGAAACTACTCCTTTACCTGTATTAGTTTTCTTCCTGACCTACTGCCATCCTTATTCTTGTTGTGATGCGTCTGAATCTTGTGCTTTATTTTTTGTGGGACAATCTTTGGCGAAGTGACCGTAGTCATGAAAAGTCTTTCATTTAAATGAGAGTTGTTCGTAGTCCAACTTCTGAATATAATTCCAATCATCCAACTTTAGTTTTATTTCTTTTGGAAGTCCTTTTTCCAAGTTTACCTCCACACAAATCCTATCAAAAGAGTACATACTGGACTTGGGTTCAACTCTGTCAATGAATTTTCCCAGGGTATTTCCAATACTTTTTAAAACTTCATCCCACCAACAATGGAATGGCAAGTGAGGGAGGCGTACCCAAACTAGAATATTTGAGGGAATGTCATTCTATGGATCGAAATCTGGGGTCCATTTGTGTAAATATAAACCTCTGGGGACGAATAAATAAGGGCCATTCCTAAAAAAAAGATCTATGTCCTCTTTTAATTCAAAATAAAATATGTAGAAGCCCTTACCACATAGGAAGTGATTCATGCGGCCTTGAATTAGAGGGTGCCAGTTTCGCTCAATCCAAAGATATATTTGGTGAGGGGAAGGCCATAACCCCATGAATTGACCCACGAGAGATCTGGAGGCGAAGGAGAGAGATTTTCTGCGAGCTATTGTGCAAGGAATGACCACTTCCAGAATTTGATCCAACTTCTTCACAAACTACGAATGCGCTGAGCGCGGGTGGGGAATTTCCATGGATCCAACCAAAGACTTGAAATATGCTACTTATTCGTCAAAATCCGGGGGGTGCGGGTCCAGGGAGGCCATTGAGGCAGAGCTTTCATCACAAAGGGGGAGACATCTAGGGTTCCACAGAGCTGGTGTTATCCTTTTGATATAGAATAATCATTGTTACTAACATATGTTTTTACATATGTATTAATGCAGGAGTGGGATTATGTTGATGGACACTACTAACTTGAAGTAATGGATTTTATCCCATTGTTTGAGATCTTGTTTCACCAACATTAATTTTTGTTCCTATATGTAAACTAGAGTTCCAGGGATCCAAGTCTTTTGGGTAAGAGATATTAGAGAAAAAACCTCTTGGTGATGAAGCCAGATGTGATTAAAATAGAAAGGAAGAGGGTTGTAGTTTGGAAGGGATTGAAGATGTAAAGAGATGGGTTTGTGATTTGAGATATGGGAGGGAAACATGTAATATTTTATGGAAGGCTTCGAATGAAGGAAACTACTATGGACTAAGAAGTGATCCAACCTAGAAACAATACGGCCTGACCCATATCTCATGTTTGACCAAGTGTACTTTCCTCTTTGTGGGGGAATGTCTAAAAGATCCCAATCAAAAACAAGGTTTTGAAGAGTTAAACGAAATGGGTCACTACCAAAAATTTCCCGCCTTTTTTCAGAAGGATATCTAATTAAGTTGAAGTCTCCTGCTATAATACAAGGTTATGATGAGGCAGATTGCATCAACATAAACATTGAGTTCCAACATTTAGTTTTTTCACGAGGATTCATGGGCATGTACACATTAATAACAAAGAAGATGAAGTTCTTTGATTTGTGCAAAAAATTTGTTTGGATCCAATGAGGGGAAGTAGAATGATGGATCAAACTTACCTCTTGTGCATTCCAAAAAGTACATAGCCTGCCAGAAGCACCTATTGCATCGTCTACTATTGCTTTTCTTTTTCTCCAAACGTTTTTCCTTGATTTGTAAACTTCCTCTGCTTGCATTTTCGTCTCCTGAAGTAGGATAATTGGATTTTTAGAGAAGAAAATATCTTCGGTAGCATGAAATTTAGAGAGACTGCCAAGGCCCCCACAATTCAAGGAGACAATTATCATTATTTAGTTGTATTAGAATGGGAACCACCTCTTTTCCTAGCCAACCCATTTTGTTCCTTATTATTTTTCGAATTCCCTCCCATCATAGAGGTAATAACTTTATGAGAACCCAATAAGATATCCTTTTGAGCCTTCTCTCCCTGCTCTTTTGGTTCAACACAATCTATATACTTTCGTATAGAGTTCCCTATGATTTGAAAGACATCATCATTCCAACAATGTAGAGGCAAATGAGGGAGTCTTACCTAGACATGGACTATCAAAAAAACATCATTCTCCGGACTAAAGTCTAGGGTCCATTTATTGATATACATTCCTCTTGCTCCTAAAAAATATGGAATGCTGCAAAATATTAAATCCCTATCTTCCTTATGTTCAAAGAGGAATGCAATTTTTTTTTTCCACAGAAACAATGGCTCATAGAGCCTTTAATTAATGGATTCCAATTTTTTTTCCAACCAAAACCCTATCGTTTTTGGGGATGGCCAAATACCTATAAATTGTCCAATCAGTCCTCTATCAACTAAAGCCAATGCTTTGTTTCTTGTTGGAGTGGGAGGGAGAACAACCTTTGGCATTCCTTCAAGCTTCTTAACAAATTTTAAAGGCTGGGATTTCGATGATTTAATAGAGGAATAGACGATCGCTTGAAAGGCAATGACATCCTCATCGAGAGGCGATGGGGGCCACCTCCCCACACAATTAGACATCAAACCTAGATTCGAACAACACCAGTAATCAGAGGGTTTTCATGAATGCTCGTAGATACATTACCCCCTCTGGAATTGAACCCGTGACACTACATTTGTACATTGTTAACCAATTCTATATGCATAATATGTAGTTTATAAAAGTTATTATAACATGAAATGAAAATAGTTTCCATGGAAGAAATTTGATCCTTGGCATGAATGCCTCTTAATAAAAATCAATAACACTTAATCATAAACTTATCATATGAGAAGACACCAAATGGAGAAGTATGTTAATACCATATTAATGTTTTCTAATAAAATAAAACTAGTGTAAATCTATTTTAAACTTGGATCTATCAAGCACCAAGATGGATCAAATTTCTTTAGGAATCATTTTATTCCATGTCACATATTAATTCCTTCATATTAAATAAAACTTCAAGAAATATGATCCTTCTCGATGCTTGATAGATAAGGATTTAAGATGGATTTACATGGGTTTTATTTTATTGCAAAGCGATAATACAATATTGATATACTTCTCCATGTGATGTCTTCTCATATGATAAGTTTATCATTGGGTGTTATTGATTTTAATGAAGAGTCATTAGGGCCAATATTCATATCAATATAATTTAGCCCAATTTTATTCTAAACTTTGTTTTTAAACTGTTTCTAAATTTATAAGTCGATCTTGTTCCAAATAATATGAAAACTGTCTAATGGCCAATAATGTCTTACATTTGGCATATGGACACATTGCAACAACATTAACAAGCTTTGAATCCACTAGTAGAAAAAATATACAAATATAGTGTATACAAATTGTTATAACATGAAATGAAAATAGTTGTCATGGAAGAAATATGACCCTTGACACTAATTCCTCTCAATTAAAATCAAYAACACCTAATCATAAATTTATCATATGAAAAGGCACAATATGGAGAAGTATGCTAATACCATATTAATGCTTTCAAATAAAATAAAACTAGTGYAAGTCCATTTTAAAGCTAGATCTATCAAGCACTTAAAGGGATCAAATTTATTTAAGTATAATTTAATTCCATGTCATACATTAATTCCCTCATGTTGAATGATACCTAAAGAAATTTGATCCCCTTGTTGCTTGATAGATATGGATTTAAGATGGATTTACATTGATTTTAATTTATTCCAAATCATTAATATGGTATTGACATACTTCTCCATATGATAAGTTTATGATTAGGTGTTATTGATTGTAATTGAGAGGCATTGGGGCCAAACTTCATATTTATGTTATTTATCCCAATTTTGTATTTTAAACTTTGTTTTTAAACAATATCTAAATTAATAACTCAATCTTGTTCCAAATAATATGAAAAAATGTCTAATGGTTAATAACGTCTTCAATTTGGTAGATGGGCATAATGAAACAATATTAACCAGCTTTGAATCCACAAGCAAAGAAAATATACAAATCTAGTGTATAAAAATGGTTATAATATGAAATGAAAATAGTTTTCATGGAAGAAATCCAACCCTTGGCCCTAATGCCTCTCAATTAAAATTAATAACACCTAATCATAAATTTATCACATGAGAAGACATTGGATAGAGAAGTATGTTATACTATATTAATGCTTTCCAATAAAATAAAACTAGTGTAAATCCATTTTAAACCCAAATCTATCAAGCACCACGAGGGATCAAATTTCTTTAGGTATCATTAAATTCCATGCTATGTATTCATTCCTTCATATTAAATGATACCTCAAGAAGTTTGATCTCTCTTGGTTATTGATAGATACAATTTTAGGATGGATCTACATTGGTTTTATTTTATTGCAAAACATTACTATGGTATTGACAAACTTCTCCACATGGTGTCTTCTCATATAATAAGTTTATGATTAAGTATTATTGATCTTAAATGAGAGGCATTAGGATTGATCTTCGAATTAATGTAATTTAGCCCAATTTTATATTCTAAACTTTGTTTTTAAATAATCCCTAAATTTATAAGTTGATGTTGTTATAAATATTATGAAAAATCTTTAATGTCCAATAATGTATTTCATTTGGCGTATGGACACAATGCACCAACATTAACAAGCCTTCAATCCAAAAGTAAGAAAATGATACAAATATAGTGTATAAAAATTGTTATAACATGAAATGAAATTAATTGTCATTGAAGAAATTTGACCCGATATAAATCAAGGTTTAAGATGGATCTATGTTGGTTTATTTTTTTAGATGTTGTCATGTATCTACGTGACAACATGTTGGTTTGTTTTTTTAGATGTTGTCATATATGTACGTGACAACATATATGTTATACTGGGCTTAGAGCACCTTTGTACTCTCGATGCACTTAAATAGAAACATATAGCCTAGATAGTTAAGTTTATAATGTACAGATCTATCTCAACTCTAGTAACTAGATTGGATTTGAAACCTGTAACCTAAGACCATGAATGTTACCTAATGCAATCCCTTAGACACATCAATCCCTTTGGAAATTTAAATATAAACATCATTTCAAAAGTTGGCAAACAAGATGCACCCCCCAACAAAGCATTTAATGTTGTATATGATGGGATATATACCATTCTATCTAAAGCAATGACGATGCTGACTTAAGAAAATGATATTAAAGCTTTAAATTTCAAATATATTTATTTGGGTGCAAAATTTTATGTTGATATTAGTTTCAAGTTGGGAATGAGGCTATATTTAAATTTTCAAAGTTTACTTAAACTTTAGGGGCTATTGATATTAAGCAAACTTTGGAAATTTAAATATAACATCCTTCCCAAAGTGAAACTGATATCAACATAACATTTTACACCCAAATACATATCTTTGAAATTTAAAGCTTTAATATAATCTTCTTAAGTCAACACCAACCTTGCTTTAAAATAGAATGACATATATCCCAACGTACACAACATTAAATGCTTTGTTGGAGGTGCATATTGCATTTAATGTTGTATATGTTGGAATATAATGTTGTATATGCTAAGATATATACCATCCTATCTAAATCACCTTTAGATTGGACAACATATATTCCAACATATAAAACATTAAATGCAATATGCACCCCGAAGAGAACATTTAATGTTGTATATGCTGGGATATATATACTATTCTATCTAAAACAAGGATGGTGTTGACTTAAGAGGATGATATTAAAGCGTTAAATTTCAAAGATATTTATTTGGGTGCAACATTTTATGTTGATATTAGTTTCAAGTTGGGAACAATGTATATTTAATTTTTCAAAGTTTAAGTAAACTTTGGGGGCTAGCAATATGCACTCAACAATAGAGAATTTAATGTTGTATATGCTAAGATATATACCATCCTATCTAAAGCACCTTTAGATTGGACACTATATATTCCAACATATACAACATTAAATGTTGTTGCTGGGTGCATATTGATAACCCCCAGAGTTTACTTAAACTTTGGAAATTTAAATATAACATTGTTCCCAAAGCGAAATTAATATCAACATAAAATTTTACAAACAAATAAATATCTTTCAAATTTAAATCTTTAATAACATCTTCTTAAGTCAACACCTTCCTTTCTTTAGATAGAATGATATATATCCCAACATATACAACATTAAAAGCTATGTTAGAGTACATATTGTTTACCAACTTTTAAAATGATGTTATATTTAAATTTCCAAAATTCATTTTAACTTTAAGGTAGAGTAATTTTGGTTTTTTTTTGGTTTGTAAATTTTCAATTCAGCCAACATCATCCTTCTCCCCCTCAAACTAATGTCAACATGGTGAGTTGGCCAACGAATTTAGATTTTACATGAATATAATTTAAATACTTTATTTTTATTTAATTCTTATAATTTAATGGTAAATATTATGCACTAGCAATTAATGATACATATTTTCATTTTAGATTGTAATAAATGTGGTTTTGATTGATAACCTAATTTTATAATTTATAACAGTGTTGAAATTTTAAGATCAATTTGAATATTTTTACTCTCATCTTTAACATGTTTTTTACTAATGGTTTTTGAAATTTAAATATAACATCATTTCCAAAATTAATGTGAACCACTTCTTTATGTGGTTCCAAATCTCTGCCTTTGTGTCTCGTATGGGGCACCGTGGGCATACGTGGAGGTTATAGTGGTACAATAATACTACTTGTCACTCGAGACTAGTTGTTGATTCAACCAATCACAAAAAAACAAATGTGAACTTTGGAAATTTAAATATAACATCATCCCAAGAAAACATACTTGTCACTCGAGACTAGTTGATTCAACCAATCACAAAAAAAAAAATGTGAACTTTGGAAATTTAAATATAACATCATCCCAAGAAAACATATAATGTTGTATATGCTAAGATATATACCATCATGTCTAAGCAAATGCTTGCTGTACATATTAATAGCCCCCAAAGTTTACATAAACTTTGGAAATTTAAATATAACATTGTTCCCAAAGAAAAATTAATATCAACATAAAATTTACAATCAAATAAATATCTTTGAAATTTAAAGTTTTAATATCATGTTCTTAAGTCAACACCTTTCTTTCTTTGAATAGAATGATATATATCCCAACATATACAACATTAAAAGCTATGTTAGAGTACATATTGTTTACCAACTTTTAAAATGATATTATATTTAAATTTCCAAAATTCACTTTAACTTTGATGTAAATTCATTTTGGATTTTTTTTTAATTTATACATTTTCAATTCAATCAACACCATCCTTCTCCCCCTCAAACTAATGTCAACATGGTGCGTTGTCCAACAAATTTAGATTTTATATAAATATAATTTAAATAAGTTATTTTTATTTAATTCTTATAATTTAATGGTAAATATCATGCACTCACAATTAATGATACATATTTGTATTTTAGACTGTAAGAAGTGTGGTTTTGATTGATAATCTAATTTTATAATTTATAACAATGTCTAAATTTTAAGATTAATTTGAATGTTTTTACTCTCATCTTTAACATGTTTTTTATTAATGGTTTTGGAAATTTAAATATAACATCATTTCAAAAATTAATGTGAACCACTTGGTTATGTGGTTTCAAACCCTTTATTACCTTGTAGTTACTAAAGACTAGTTGTTGATTCAACCAATCATTAAAAAAAATGTGAACTTTGGAAATTTAAATATGAACTTTGAAAATTTAAATATAACATCATCCCAACAAAGCATATAATATTGTATATGCTGAGATATATACCATCCTATCTAAAACAAATGCTTGATGGATACATATTAATAACCCCAAAATTTAAGTAAAATTTTGAAATTTTAATATCATTTTCTTAAGTCAACACCATTCTTCTCACCCTCAAACTAATGTCAACATGGTGAGTTGTCCAACAAATTTAGATTTTACATAAATATAATTTAAATAAGTTATTTTTATTTAATTCTTATAATTTAATGGTAAATATTATGCACTAGTAATTAATAATGCATATTTGTATTTTAGAGTGTAAGAAGTGTGGTTTTGATTGATAACCTAATTTTATAATTTATAACAATGTTGAAATTTTATGATCAATTTGAATGTTTTTACTCTCATCTTTAACATGTTTTTTATTAATGGTTTTGGAAATTTAAATATAACATCATTTTCAAAATTAATGTGAACCACTTGGTTATGTGGTTCCAAACCCCTACTTACCTTGTGGTCATTCGAGACTATTTGTTGATTCAATCAATCACAAAAAAAAATGTGAACTTTGGAAATTTAAATATGAACTTTGGAAATTTAAATATAACATCATCCCAACAAAGCATATAATGTTGTATATGCTGAGATATATACCATCCTATCTAAAGTAAATGCTTGCTGGGTATATATTAATAGCCTCCAAAGTTTACGTAAACTTTGAAAATTTAAATATAACATTGTTCCTAAAGCGAAATTAATATCAACATAAAATTTTACAAACAAATAAATATCTTTGAAATTTAAAGTTTTAATATCATCTCCTTTTTTTAGATAGAATGATATATATCCCAACATATACAACATTAAAAGCTATATACTCTCATCTTTAACATGTTTTTTATTAATGGTTTTGGAAATTTAAATATAACATCATTTTCAAAATTAATGTGAACCACTTGGTTATGTGGTTCCAAACCCCTACTTACCTTGTGGTCATTCGAGACTAGTTGTTGATTCAACCAATCACAAAAAAAAAATGTGAACTTTGGAAATTTAAATATGAACTTTGGAAATTTAAATAGAACATCATCCCAACAAAGCATATAATGTTGTATATGCTGAGATATATACCATCCTATCTAAAGTAAATGCTTGCTAGGTACATATTAATAGCCTCCAAAGTTTACGTAAACTTTGAAAATTTAAATATAACATTGTTCCTAAAGC
>ML857389.1:14247-26278 GCA_009831015.1 Picea engelmannii
CTTTCTTCGTTAAGATATTCTTTATGTTTGAACAAAAACCTATGGGAAATTTAATTTTTTGAATGACCTCTTTTACACCATTGCTTTGTTGCTCTGTTAATAACCATGGAAGGTTATTTTGGTCTCCATCGTTATTTGATCAGATCACACTTTGCATTGCATGATTGGCTTCCCGAATGTCATTACAAATTTTGATAATTTTTTCTCTATCCCTCCTGCCATCTATGATTCGCCATAATGTTTCTGCCACATTATTCTCGATATGCATTGTATCAAATAAATGAACTATTTCTAGGTCCTTATAGTAAGGAAACCTTGTGAATTTAGTGGGATAACATTTCATTCCTCGTGGAAACCCATTATTACTACCTTCACGACGACGACATTGATGAAGCATAAAAAAAATCAGAACACTATTTATCAAGTACGGTAAAATAAAATGAATAATTAAAATAAAATTTCAAAACATGATTCCATTTACGATACATAAACAAAATGCATACCTCGAGGATTAATTATGCCATATGCCAACTTCCATATGTGAGGTGTCATTCTTTATGGTTTTAGTCCAGTCTCTTGTTTCCCATTGAAAAGATCTTTTGTAGTAGTACGATACTTATGGTTCTTAGAGAGGAAGTGTCTATACTCATCAAACACCTCATTTCCTAAAAAAATTGATCGACGAGATTTCATCTTAGGACCACAAAATGGACATACAAATTTACCATTTGTTTGAAGACCTACAACAGATGGATTAATGTGAATTATTAGTATACGAAATGATTATTTAAACAACATGCATGATATATTCAATTAATTATATACTATTCAAGCATGCAATATGGAACGTTACATACCACAAAAATGTGTTAGTCATAGGGCATCATGAATTGTCCATAAAAGTATTCCACGACATTGAAATCTCTTCTGCCCAATTGGTTTACAGATGTCATACATAGTGATTCCCTCCCATAAATTTAGTATCTCGTCAATAAGAGGCTCAATATACACATTCATATCTTTAACTTGGTACTCACCTAATTTTTTGAAATTATACGAAATTACTACCATGGTATGTATATATACGTAAATAAATAAATATAAGATGTTATGCAAAAAAAGAGAAAAATGAAAAATTTAAATTTGAAAAATTAATGTAAACAAATACTTGGAATAATCATTGTCAACATTATGTGCTCCCTCTTTATTGACATCCAAGGAGGAATGCTATTTTTGATAACAAAAATAGGCCACACTAAGTAAATAGATTGAATCTCTCCAAATGGATTAACACTGCCAGTTGCCAATGAAAGCCTAACATTACGAGGTTCATCTGTAAATTTTGGCCATTTTGCAGCAATTTCCTTAAATGCATAACCCTCTGTAGGCATTCAAAGAAATCCATCTTCAATTCTCTTTCGTGCATGGTAATCCATAAACTGTGTTATGCCTTGGCACCTGAACAACCACTGCAAACGTGGAATTATGGGAATATGTTGGAGAACCTTTCAAGGGACCATTTTTGTTACTTGATCGGTTCGATATCTACTGATACCACATACCGGGCATTCTGTTTTTGACACATATTTGCCATAATATATAATATGATCATCATGAAATGCATCTATACTTTGATACTCCATTACAATGTCTTTCATAATGGCATGTAAATCTCGATATGTGCAAGGTAAAATATTTGATGAGGGTAACAGAAATTCACCTAACAATCTGAAACATAAAAAATAAATAGTTAATGTAAAGAATAGTAATTGTAAATATTGCATTTTTATTTTACACATTAATTAACACTAAAAAATGGTGAAAAGTCAACCTTTATGTAGATGTGATGAAACATATTACATACCTTAGGATCTGTGCCATACAAGTGTTCGACAAATTATTCATAACTTTCAAGTTCACCAACAGCAATGTAGTGGAGAGAAGATTTTCTCTTGACCCTTTATAAAGTTGTTTATTTTCCTTTTCAATCAGAGGTTCATCATAAATACCATCACTATTGTCCCCATGATCCTCATCTGGATGACCAAATAAGTCTTGGATCATTTGATTTGTGCCATCATCTTGAACTATTTTATTATTGTCATCTACTTCCATGGGATCATTAACTTGATCTCCATTATCTGCTTCAAGATCTTCATCTTGTACTACAACATCATTTATGCTTCTACTCGGTGCTTTGTGCATAAAGTTAGGGGGCAAATCTAACTTTATAATTACAAACAATCATGAAAAATTAGTGCATGTATAAAACAATATAAAAGTTTGAGAATACAATAAATATTAAAACAGATAATGAATATATATAGCTAATTACCATGGGATGATATTCATTTGATCCCCAGTCCATGTGACCATATTTTCTACAATGTTTTTTAGTTGTTTCTATTAAAACTCTTTTGGGACGTCTAGTACACCAATTTTTGCAAGGGAAATAACATTTACCATCACCTTTTTCACCCTCTTTAATTATTTTCCCAACTCTAATGTTTTCTGACATTCTTCCCCATACACATATACCTAAAAAAAAATACATGTTTTTTGTTCGCCAAAAAGACCGACTTATACCCTTTTTGAAGTGTTGTTATTATAACAAACTTGTCGCAACATTCGTAAAATGAAACATATTTATAGATTTTATAACGTCGCAATTTCGACGATATTTGACCAAGTCAAAGTTGACTTGGTCAAATACTAGGTGACTATTGGGAGGGGAAAAACCTAGTTTCCATAACGTCGCAAGTGCAACGACTATTTTACCAACGTCGCAAGAGAGATGAAAATCCAATGGCGTTGCAATAACGATGTCTTCCTACCTTCATCGCAATAGCGACGTGTGTGTGTATTACATCACACTTGCAACGTTATCGGGCAATATGGAGAAAAAAAATTAATATTTCCTCTATTTTTCGACAATATGGCCAATTTTGTCCATAACGTCGCAAATAGAACATCGAAAATTTTCCAATATGTACTAGTGTTACACAATCCTCCCCCTACCTCTGGGATCCAAACTCCCCTCAGATTTCTCACCTGACCCTTTTTTTTTCTTTCTTCCTTTGAGCCTTCTCTTGCACATTTATCTCCCCCCCCCCCATGTTCTCAACTTGTCCCCTTCCTTATGTCAAAAGGAACTCATGGGTTCCATCCGGGGCTATGTAAAATGGTACCCTATTGTACCTAGGGCTGACAGTTTCAGTTGTCTTAGCCTGATCTCCCATACCTAGATTTATTTGGGGTAATTGGTTCTTCAACTACCATCCTTCCTCATTAACTGATTTTCCTTGAAATTAGGGATGAGGAAAATATTTTGAATATCAAATATATCAACAAAGAGGTTTGGGTCATATTTAACATGATGAACCCCTCTCTAAGTTTCCTCACTTTTTCCTCTAGTGGTATCATGGACATTACTTCATGGATTTACCCCACAGTCAGTTGGTTGACATTTTAAATCAAACAATAATACGTTTACAATGTTCTTATTTTATTACATGGAAAACATAATTCATGATTAATTACACATAATCATAGTTTTAGAAAGGGGGGTGTTACAATCCCCTCCCCCTTCAAAGGAACACCATCCTCAATTTTATTTTTTAGTAACACTTGCTACGCCCTCTTCTTGATTTGTTCCTTACTCGGACTTTGTCATTTCAGAAAATGCCTACAACAATTTTCAACAACAAGCATATTAATTACCATTTCATGCAAAACATTTTATTGTTATTCAAACTCAAGTGGAAATATTCACAAATCAACACAATACTTATCTGTGTAGTTCATGGATCTGCATCCATATGGCTATCTCATTAACATGGTTCACTATTTTCCTAGACATGCCCATTGTGTGCATGATCCCAGTCAACAAATGACAAAAAATTTAAAGACTCCACTGAGTCTTTCACATGAGATATCTAAGTCTCCCCTTCCTTGCGGTCACTCTCCTTTCAGGCTCAGGTTCATGCATCCCCTTCTCTGTTATACATTCCCTCGGGCGATCCATCTTACCTGCCCAATATTTCTCGCGTAAGAAGAGTTTCAGAGACTTCGTTGAGTCTTACATCTGAAGCGTCCCCCAATATTTCTCTTGTCGAGGCGCCCCTCTGGCTTGCTCTGTCAAAAGCATCCCTTCGACCTATGTTACCACAACACAACAATCTTTATGGCGATCCCGACTTATCACAAAGTTCAACAATAGCCCTCTTCCATGCTTTCTGATTTGACAACCACTAGCTATCCTCTCTGGACACATATCTTCCTCTCACCTCTGTTCACATGCATACAGAAATTTGTGAGATATTTTCATTAATTTTCATTCAAAAATTCTTCCCAAATATGTTACCCACAGATTTTCAAATTCACAATTTCATTTCATTTCATTTTCATATATGTTCCATATTAGAACTAGAGTTCACAAGCATGATATTTCCTTATCATAATAGTTTGGCTCTTTACAACCAGTAGGTATTGGTCTTCCTCATGGGCTTACAGTATTTCCATATCCAAGACCATCTTTCCCAAAGTTTCAATACTCACACAACCAAATAAATTGTTAGTTTCTCATGAATATCACATTTTCATTGTACACGGTTTCATAATTGTGCATACTAACAATTACATCACATTTATCTATTAAACAATATAAATTAAAGCAATTATCATTCCTCACACATTCTTTATCTCAGCGGACCAAACCTTTCAAATGTAGCTAATCATTAAATGAATTTAATCAATGTGTCGATTCCCATGGCCACATCCACACACAATGCACCCTTGATTTCAATTTACTACTTTTTCATTTTATGCACTCTTGTCGGGGTGTGTTGGAACTAAACCAACTTCTCACTACATGGATTATCTATCCACATTTCATTATTACATCAAGGTTGTTTTTCCTACTTTGAGTTGATCCTAGTGTCAAATCAACACACATGAAACTGAAAGTTTCTCATGAATTCATTCAAGCATTATTTCTTGACTAGTAACCAAGGTGCCAACATTCATGGCCACCCAATTCCTCTTCCTACCATTATTACAACTCTGTAAAATATTGGAAGGTTATCCTTCCCTACTGGGCAGTTCATTTCCTTTCCTCTAATGCAAACATGCATTTCCTCAATGTATTCAATCAACATACTACTTATGAGCACTTTCGTTCCCAATCATTCCTGATGGGTCAATGTGTTCATGACACATCTAATCATGAACTTTATTGCAAGGATCTCAACCATCCTTGACCACCAAAGTTTCATTTCTCTGGCCTTCAAGTTCCCTTCCTGAATCTTACCCTTCTTGGATATCAATGGAATACAACAACCATTCAAAATCATTTTCATATCATTAAGATAATAAAAATATCTCAAAAGGGATTCTTACTCAATCCCTTTCGAACCTTATTCCACATAGGTGTGAACACTTCTATACATGTTTTGGCTTCCAACACCTTCTCTGATATTACCTCATCATTGGTGCTTCACGGGAACTCTCAAAGTCCCTTCATCAATCTTTCAACAACCGTCTTCTTGTATTTCTCCTTTTCCTGAGGTTGTCAACTATTGGTATCCGCCCTTCCCCAATAGTTCAATCACTTCCTAAACATATCATGCATCATCACATTCACAATTATATCATATGTCATGTAAAATGAACTGCATGTATCATAACATTTAAACCAATAAAACATTTTCATATATGCCCCAACATAGTTGTGTGCACTCTATCACATTGCTTCTTAATGTGTTGGCTAGTGTAATCGCAATCCAATTTTAATTTTTATCTAAAATCATACAACTATTAGAATTCTCATGCCAAAATATTTACCTGCATCCATATATTAGTTTCTCATCCCAGAGAAAATACAATAATCAACAAGAGAGGAGTTAAGGGACTATTCTCTTTTTCCAACTTCTACACAATTCGATATTTTCAGTCCAACTGAATTATTCCAAGGCCTCACTGCCTTTGCATAGCATGGCCTTTGACCAACGTCATTATTTCAAACACATTTATTGTTTATTATACTTTGCTTTCACAATTGTTCAAGTTTATAACTCTATTAAGAAAACTAGAGTTTCAAAATGAGAAAAGTGTTCCTCCTTTTCTCCTTATTTGTTTCTGCAGTCTATCCATTTTGGTATTTTCCTGCTCAATTCCTTGAGCAATTTCAGCCAAGTTTCATCTTGACTTTCTCTGGTAAACCAACATGATACAACAACAAGATTTTTATTCACATTTAAATCGTGAACGAGTGCATTCTACATATTTACTAATTAGATTGGTTAACTTCATTCGCTTGTTCTCTATGCATGCATTATATTTTAGAATGTAAACTGGGACTCTTATATAAACAGGCCTTGCAACCCATTTCCCAACTCTTAGCAGTCATTAAGTTTATACGACATATTTCTTACACAGTTCCTTCACATGGAATTGTCTCATCATGCAACTTCCTTATTGCATATCCAAACAGTACGAAATTAACTCAACCTTGAGTCAGTCTTAGCATCATTATTTCAGAGTTTTATTCAATATTCCATAAGGAATATAAGCTTGCATTCCTATGATTCATTCCAAATACATACTCAAACTTGTATCTTTAGGTTATCAACTTGCTTTCAAACTATTATTTATGCACTTGACTACATGCATCAATATGTTGTGTCTATCATAAGCACACTTTACTTTTTTTTGTTGTAAATATTTAATTTAAAATCATTTAACTCGTGATTGTTCACAGTCATTCTCATACAATCCTCAAATGCATAAGCATGTTGTCTTCTATCATGCCAACATAGCATTTCTGCTCATTTATTATTTCAACAATTGACACTAGCTTTTTCCGAGGAAATGGAACACATCTCCCTCAAGCTATTATTCCATCAAGGCAATTAGACCCTCCAACATATGGTCAATCATGCCTCCATGGCCTTATTCAGATTTGGAAAGTACACAGCTTGCCTCACATCCCACTTGATCAGGAAATCATATTATACTTTTTAATCATTTTTATGTACATCTACATATATGTATGTGCATCACTTGCACCTTTTTACCTCATTCATTAACATTTATTTTAGCATCATCCAGTTTTGATGAGAACCTTCAATCACTTGCACAACTAGTCTCACCAATTAAAATCATAATTATGTTGCCTCTTTACAAGATAACTGCTAGCAAAAGGTCACTTTTTCTCATTACTCTCTTGGAATTTCATATTAGCTTTCTCTGAGTTTCATACTTCCCCAAAATATTGTTCAGACAAGGTACTCAAACTCTCCAACATAGGGTCATCCATGCATCCATGACATTATCTAGTCTAGGAAAGCACACTCTTTTCCTTACTGCCTTCTTATTCAGGTAGTCATATCATACCTTTAATATACATATACTCATACATGTATATTGTACGTGTGTACCACTTGTACATTCCCATATTAATCATATACATTCATCAAATTTTATCTTATATCATTCTTTTCTAATTAGGATTTATATCTATTCAAACAACTAGTCTCATAGACGTGATCATATTTATGTTGCCTTCTCGCATGGAAACCCCCAGTAAGAATCCATTCTTACCTGTCTTCTATAAAATCCTTCCACAATTCAAAAACATAAGCAGGTAATTACAACACTGCCTAATGCAGCAAGTTAACAATTCTAGTCTCTCTTCATGATTCAATTCACTTTTGGTCAACAAACTTTTATCAAGGAAATCCTTTCCTAAACTCCTCCTTTCTGCTATTTGGGTATACCGAAACATATCTCTATGGCCATCATCCACCTATGTATATCAATCTGACCCATTGGTCACCTGAAAATGCTCCAACACTTCCTTTACTAGACTTTATATCAGTGTTTCCTTCAACATTACAACCTTATCTTTATAAGGCAATAACAATAATATATAATCAATATTTTACTTATGTTGCTATAATCAGATCATTACTAGCCATATGATCTATGACCATACACATTTTATATCTAATCATAGACTATAATAATCATATTTTCATGTTACCTATATGTTCAATCTTTACCATGTGCATTCCATCATATCTGTATGCACTAAGCATTTTTCTCATGCCCTTGGTGCATATGTATTTCAATTCTATTCCTTTTCATTCATATGCATTGACAAGCCCTTAGGTTAATAGGATTATAAATTTTCTTTAATATGGACATGAGCTCATAACTTGCTCATGTTCATATCATTTACCTCTCTTATGAGGACTATGAGCAGTCCAAAGGACTCCTTTTTCTTTTCTTAACTAGGTTATTCCAACAATTGATTTTCATTCGTTACAGGTCAAGTAGATTGACCTTACAATTTTCTATCAATCCTCTAAACATGAGGAATCAAACACACACACACACACACATATACAGTTTATTATTTTATTTATCAATAATTAATACCGCCAAGGATCCTATCATTCCATACCAAATTCTTTTAACCACGAGGAGTCTCTCCATAAGGGTCTTATGCCTTATATGAACAATAATCACCAATGCTTACAGGAAACATACAATCACTAGTTTATTCATTCGTTTGAACCTAAGCATCCTTTAACATGATTGTGTCATTTTACATCAAGTTCAACCATGAATGCTTACCAATATATTCTCACTCCTATAAGAGAAACTACCATTCCAAAAAAGCAAAAATATACCTCTTTTTTTGTACATCAATATGTAGTGTTTTTGTTGCAAGAGATCCCAAACTAAATTTTTGATCTCCAGTCCTCCTTCTCAGGGAGTTAGTCTATAAAAATAACAAATTTTTAATGCAGAAAAACTCTTTCTAACAGGATCGAATTAGCCTTGATATGACAACCTTCATGATGGTTCTATGACCCATCCATGCCTAGTGTTGTAACCTTCTCTAATACCACTTTGTAATACACCTGACCCCATAAATACCTTTTATGGGATGGGGCATTAGAATTTTTTCTTTTCTCAACTATCTCAATACCTCTTCTTGAGGGAACCATTTTCTTCTTCTCATTAAGAGATTTCTGATGATTGTCATTGTGTTCAAAATTGAGCTCTAGATCGAAAGTTGTGGCTTTAAAAACTTCTTGGGCCTCATTGGCCAGTGCCACCTCCTTTCCATGTGGCATCCACATGACTGCCCATCCCAAGTGTCATTCAACGTGGCACAATCGTGGCACTAACCACACGGTTCTTCGAACCTTCACTCCAATCCCACGAAACCTCTATTTGTCATTGAGATTTTATTTCCATGGATCTCAAAGACCCAACCACAAACTTCGATGACGATATGTTAGTCGATCTTACTCTAGATCCAATGGTTTGCGTGCCTCTCATCTAAAAAATATAATTGAGTCAACAATTCTAAAGGTCTCGACGCTTGAATCCCACTCTTCCATTATCCTGTGCTCCGAAAACATTACACATGTTCAACAGACCAGATTTATTGGCCTGCAAATCCAACAATCCTCATTGCTTTGTTGATGCCTTTTTCATCGTCAACATTCTTAGCCAACACATAACCTTTCCAACCCTTCCATTTACAATGAACGGTCTGGATCTCTCTTCCCGTAGATTTGATGGTTGGAAATTGTTAACGACCATCCAATGGTCTGGACCCAATAGGGCCCACCCTTGACCTTACAATGAACTGTGTGTCGACACATGTCATCATCCAGGCATCCTGACATTCCATATCACTCATTATGTCATCATCCATTCTATAACCTAAAAGGGGTTCTTCAAAAATCTATGGTGGAGATTAACTCTGACCCACCACTGATCGACGACTCTCATTACATTGTTGATGCCTTTGTCGTCGACGACATTCTTGACCACTACATAGCCTTGTCAACCTTTCAAACTTCACTGAATGGTCCAGATTTTATTGGATATTCACCTATGGGTGCCAAATCCTCTTGACACGTGGCATCATCTCTGCATGACATGTGGCACCATCACCACCTAACACGTGGCATCCATATTTCTCACAGAAGCTCATCTATAGGTTCCAAATCACTATGCCATGTGGCACTATCCACATCATCATGACATCATCTGTAACACCCTGTTTCCCCCAGTTTGTAAAAATAACTGGACTGGCCAAGAACTGTGGAAAACTCAGAAATGTGAATATGTGATGTGAATGGACCTTGTGGAAAAGGTCGATGAATGTGAATAATATTATGAATTATATTACAGGACTGTTGAGAGGGGATATGCTGAAAAAGAGACCACGATGGCTGTAGAAAGGTGGTGGAAGGCACCTAGAAAGGTGGCATTAACTTCCACCGAAAATCAATACCGTATTTGGACTTCACTGGCCCGGAGAACCAAAAGCGGCTCGCTAGCCCTGAATAAAATGTCTCGCAAGCTGGTAGGTAGATGGATTCTCAGGAATTAATGAGGGAAAGGGAGGTGAACCACCCACCCATAGAGTCATCAGGCATGACCAGCGCGAGGGAAATTGTGCCACATGCAACCTCGCAAGAGGATAATGTGTGGGGGAGAAGCGATTGGGGGCAGACGCGAGGGGAGTAAGAGAACTCTGGAAATATGCAAAGTGAGTGATAGCAGAGAGGGAGGAGGGGAACCTTCGCTCCTGGTCACTGGAAAACAGAGATGCAGTCTCACAGCATCATGGTCTCATCTCGGGGGTGGTTAGTGGTAAATCCGTTGGGAATCGCTGAGCCTACGGTTGGGTGGAAACGAGCACCCCTCTCAGCAATTGCATAACCCCTGGAGTTACTTTCTGATAAGTGTTTGCTTTTGACATCTTGAAATATATGTATGCTGACATTTATGATCATAAGCTGTGAAATCATGAATGACTTCATTATAAAAATGTATGTATGGTGTCTTGATCAGTACTGGTAGTTGTATGTTTATATGGAAAGACTACGTGTGGCTTATGCTCTCTTAAATTGTTGTTTATATGCAAACTGATCTAATTCAGACTTCACACCTAGTTCTCGGGAGAGAGATACCCTTATCTGTCGTAGATAATACCCTAGGTAAACCTCCCCATAGAGATACCCTCCTTGAAAACATCATCACGAACCTGGAAGGAGGACATGAAGGCGCAAGGCCTTAAGAAATACCTGATAAGTATCGAATCGATGGACAAGATCCCGTCGGGAGATCTGCAGTCACTCACGACCGTCAGATAAGAAGAAGAAGCTGGAAGGATAAGTACCTTAACCTTGATAGGTGTTGATCGACGGACGAGATCCCGTCGGGAAATCTGTGGTCACTCATGACCGTTAGATTTGGTAGGAGAAAGTAGGATGTTAAATGGCTTACCACCTTGTCTTTTTGTACCTTCGTGGATAACGAAGAGATCGGGATCGTAGATCCCCAAGGTCCATGAGAACATCTGGGCTGTTGAATTTTCCCCGTCCAGGAAGTCATGGGAGAATGCACAAGTTAGGAACCTGTCTGAACTGTGAGATCTCGGCTAGAAAACCTGACAAGCGTTGGATATGTTAGGAGATACCCGAGGGTTAAACCCCCCATGGATCTGGACCGTCTGATTTAAGGAGGCCACGTGTCGTGAGATTTCCCATTTCGGGAAATCGGGAATCGCTAACTCGGGAGTCCTGGTGACGAGAGATCAGGACTTTCCATGGTGGAAACCACGAGATAGATTTGGACCATCTGATTTAAGGAGGCTATGTGTCGAGAGATTAGCCGCATCGGGAAATCGGGAATCGGGGATTCGGGAGTTCCATTGACAAGAGGTCGGTCTCTCGCCTGGATAAATCCCGACTTATAAATATCGATATGTTAGCATGTGGTTAAGTCCCGATGAACGGACGAGATTCCTTCGGGGAATCTCAGGGTCTATAATGACCATCAGATGTGGGGAAGAGACGTCAACTTTAAGCCGGGGTGCGAGTGCGCCTTAGGGTAAGTGGCAAGCAGATCTGGACGGCCAAAGTCCACCCGCCCAGATCTACGGTTGAGGCTTCATTCCGAATCCCCCTTGTTGTTATTCCTTTAGTGGTGGGGGGGGGGG
>WSFP011397768.1:0-27018 GCA_009831015.1 Picea engelmannii
GATGTATCTACAAAAGACCATCTTAACAAGTTTTGGTGTAAATGCATCAAGCATGATATTTCTGATTTAAAGGTTTTATGCAGATTCTTCACTTTGACTTTTAGGGGTTGGATTAAACATTGGTTTGAGTCTTTTCCAACATATCACATTATTGATTGGTTTCAATTTGTAGAGGAATTTTTAGATGATTTTTAAATATATGATTACAATAAATTATATGACGAATTTTAGGTTTTACTAATCAATGACAATTCATCTCCAAAGGTATTTTTAACAAGCATCCATCATCTTCTCTGTAAGTTTCAACTTGATGACATCTCATTTGTACTAAATCTCCTCTCTGATGTTTGTGCCTTTTTCATCCAACCATTTTCAATCGTAAATGATGAATCAGTTACAAATCCTAACACTCAATTGTGAGAATAATTTTGTTTGCAGGATGAGAGGAATCCATCTGAAAATTTTGAACAAGCAAGGGAGGTAGAATCTATTGAAAAGGTTCTTACGGACAATCAAATTGGTTTTTCCTATGAATCATTGTTTGTTCAGTCCTCGACCATCATGGAAGAATATTTGATGTTGGGTCAAGGTGAATGCCCATATTCTTCTAACTCTTTCTCTAATTAGTACTTAAATTCAGTTATTGAAGAACACTTAGGTGATGAAAATGATCTTAATCATTCTAACATTCATATGAAACTAATTAGAGATATAAATTTTCAATTTGAAGAAACATTAAATATTCATTCACAAATCATACCTTATCCATAGGAAATATTAGATGTTTGTCATGAAAGTTTTGAATTGTGTATCATACATGAGGAAAATTTAGATGATCGTACTATGTTAAAGGATTTATCACCAAAATAGAGTGAAAGTTTTAAGGAAAGTGAAGAGGAATGTCTTGAGAATACCATTGTTAAATATCATAGCTCAAGAGATTCTTTTCATGTGCTCATTTCTAATTCCTTTTACTTTTTATATCCCAATCTCTTCTTAGATTCTGGTGGACATGATACTTAACCCAATGTATCTTACTCTTTTCCATCACAATTAGATATTTTCGATATGCCAAGATTTGGGGAAATTAATTCCAAACATAACATTTATGAATTAGGATTTGACGCTCTTTCACTTTAATCACTCACATGGAAGAAAGACATGTTGCAATATGATTTTACACGATTTATTTTTGAAAAAGACAATGCAATCATTCTTATGGAGATCAAATATTCTGCATTGCATATTCATTCTTTGGTTAGTTCAAATTTTAATTATTATGCTTCGCATTTTGAAATGATCCATCTTATCAAAGGAAGTTTTCAAACCAATAATCTAATTGATGTCATGAATCCTATTATGATGTGTTCCCCATTGATATATATATATATATATTTCATCGAATTCATAGTTTACAACCTAATTTTTATGATAGGATCTTAGAATGGCTTGAGGATTCATAACTAAAAAATATTCATAATAAAGATAAAGTTGTTCTTGCTTGGTTTCTACCTAAATATCTAGGAGGTAAGTATGACATGATTTTTTTAGGTCCTCCATGTGAAGAAATAAATGAACACTTAGAGAATTGTCAGGAGGATGGGGCACTTCAGCCTTGGTTGATGGTTATGTTAGGTCCCCATAACATTGAAAATGTTTCCAAGCTCACTTAGACTCTTCCATGCCATTATGACCCATATCACGACAAGATTGTAGAATGGTTGGAGGATTCATCCATCAAGAAATTTCAAAAGAATGGTAAGGTCATGTTTGCTTTGGTTTTAAATGAATATATAGGAGGTAAGCATGACATATTTATTTTATATCTGCAAATATTATAGTCTTTTATTTTGATTTTTGACTTTTTGTGCCTTGCAAGATTGAAGATGTTCTTGTGGTTGCACTAGAAATACGATTTTACTTAGACTTTTGATTTGTTTAGTAGTTAGAATAGGTTTAGTTGTAGGGTTCCTTTAGTTTTATTTCAATGTTTCTTTTTGTAATAATGCAGTTATGAACACAAGTGGGTACACCAAGAGAACCATAATATGAATGTTGCCAGGGAAGTCCACTTTTCCTTTTCTCTCTGCTTTTCGTTGGATATTTGTTTTCAAAAACACATTATCATCATGGAAATTTTAAAATGGAAAGTAAAGAGGTAAGTAAATTTGAACTATCAATTCACCTGAATTCAACCATGACCCAAGGTGCCACGAGTAGGATAACACTCATATTAGTAAGGATTTTTCTATTTTCTTTTAGCCTCTCAAGAAATACGTCACCTAAGAAAAGTCATACTTACCGCTTGTAAATATATATATATATATATATATATATATATATATATATATATATATATATATATATATATATATATATATATATATATATATATATATATATATATGTTAGGGATATTTGCAGGCGGGATATATATATGTTGTGTCTTGTGTTTCCTTGAGAATTATTTCTAAATCATAATTCATTATTGAGGGGAATCAAATCTTTCATTAACAGTAGTTGAAATAGTTCAATGCATCTGCACATGAAGTTCTAAACTTAGATCAGTTATGATAAGTCTTTTCCAAATCGTTGTCCCCGTTTTTTTGTTGAAGTATTAGGGAAATACAATTATCTTTAAAACTTCTTATGCCGTCCCAAATCTAATGATATCAACTCAAAGCGCTTCCGCATCCTTGAGATCATTTCTTAATTGAAATGTAAATGTCCAAATCATGATGAAAATCATCAGTTCTTAAAGAACAAGAAACAATATTAATGATCAATCCTATGATTGCCTAGCTGTGAAATCTTTAGTATCACCTCGCTCTCTCGTTATCATGAAGCTTCTAAAATTTTATAAATGATTATAGAGATTTGGAAGCACTTTAATGTGTGGGAAGTGTCTGTAAACCCACCAATATATTGAACTGGTCTGCTGGCAATGGGTAAATGCACACATGATACCAAGACAACTTCATCAGGGTACTGAACAAGCCTACTGGAAGTGAAGCAATGTCGCATTCAAGATCCTTCAGGCATGTTAATAAACTGATCAAATATCAAGATATTTTTTTTCATAAATGGATGACTTTTGGATGGGATCGAAGTACTGGAGAGGGTTAAATGACATCCTTGCTGAGGCTATAAACGTAGGCTGGCAGTAGTGGCCCTATCAACGGTATTGGAGTTACTTGTATAAATATCGTTACCCCTTTGATCAAAATGAAATTTCAGGTTATAATCTTTGGCAGAACTTTGTTCGATGATATGACTGTGTTATTTTCCCGAGTTAATGTCAAAACGCTTGATTTGTTTCTTAATTTCTTTTAGTAACTATATGATTTATCTTTTCCTTGATATAAAGTTCTGATGATACAGAGATAATTGATTCACCCAACGAGTTGCCATTGTTGGCAGCTAGATATTCATGTCATTTTCATTGATATTTAAAAGATAGTTTTAATGGAATAATTTTTTTTAATGGTTGCCCCTTTGTATCTGTGAAAGACTTCAATCATGATTTATGTTTTGAAAAATCGATTGACTAGTTGTGTGTTTTTTGAGTGCATTTATTTCAATAAATCTCTCGTTTATTCTTGTTTGAATTTCATGACTGTTTAAGCATGAAATTGAAACAAGCTCAGTCTAGACACATCATACAGATTATGAAGCTTCATAATGTGGAATTGAGTGAGTACTTAAAATAAAAAAAATCACCTAATAATCTTAAGAACCTTAAAGGCTATTGAGCTTATCGTTTTATGAATTGTCTCTTTACCATTAGCATACAAGTTGATCACCTTTGCGGTATGCCTTAGTCATTTTATTCATTTGGATTTTTTATTATCACCTACCACCGCAACGATCGCTCATGAAACCAAAACTTTGATATAGTTGTGAAATATGAACGCTATCCCTTATTGTCATATTGCAGTCTAATCGTTGTCATATAGGACTGTCAGCCATGCTCTGAAACAATTACTCCCTTGTCCTACTGGCTTAAGCTCACATTCATTGCCTCGGTGGTAGTGTTTCATTTTTGGGGTTAGGTTCTCAACAGAGGAGGTGGTTTTCAACTACGCATGTCCTCTGGTTCAATATTCAATCAACAACCTGAGTGGTGGTTATGATGGCCTTCTCCCAAAGACTTAGTTATCGGGTCACCTATGAAAATGTAGAACTTATCATTCATATTGGGTGGTTTCAAACACGCGTTCCTCTTTTCTACACTTGCTGGTATATTGTAACCAAATGGCCCTGAGGTTTTACAAACCCGTAATTGTATAACAAAGACATAATTTTGCGGGATGATTTCAGAGAAAATGGTTAATAATTTGGTGAAACCATCAGAAACCCATTTTAGAAATGGGCTCATTTACTGTCAAGATAAGGAATTTCTCCAGAAACCAAGCCATTTTAGAGATACATCCCATATTTTTAAGAACAATATTTCAGATATTATGTTTCGATGGAGGTAAGGGGTTCTTTCACTTTTCTCAGAGATCGTTTTTCAGGATGGATTCTGACCAAACGAAAAAGAATTTGACAAAACCCTCAGAAACCCATCTCATAAATGAACCCGTTTATCTCTCATGTAGATAATTTGGAAAAAAACTCAAATATATGAGAGATATAACCTTTGCTTTAAATAATCTCTTTTCATATTTTTTGTCGAGTTTGAGGAAATAGTTCAACACTGCAAAGAAATTATATATGTCACAGGATATTGAAAATATTGAGTAAGAGGCATGATTTAACCCTAATCCTCACTCCCCCACACTTTCTCACAGGTTCCAACCATTTCTTAGGTATTTGGCCTCAGTTTAATGGATACATTCATCAAAATGAGACCCTCATCTATGGACGATATGCACATAGAAGAAAAGGGTAACTCAGGTAGATATTTAGATTGCTTATTTCAGAAAGAAAAAATATGCATTTGTAGTCTCTTATCTAGGCCATAAGATCCATGAACTAGAGAACGATTATCAAAGACATTTCTGTTAAATAAAATACGCTGGCAATGATCATCAGGATTGTAAAAGAAATTTAGATATTGTTAGTTATGGTGGATGCCAGTTCTGGGCTGAGAGATATCATTCAGTTGTTCTATGTCTCTAGATGTGTTTGAACCAAGTACAGAGACAAAACAGTGATATGAAGAGGGAGAAACATAAATTAATGAGTAGAAATAATTAAATTCTTCTCGTGAAAATAAAAGATCAAAAAGTCTCAGAATATCATTGTTTAAAAAATATACCAAGGTTAATATTATCATTGAGTTTGATTTGCAATGATTTTCAGTTTCAAATGTTTGATTTCTGGTAATTCAAAGTCAGTTTTCTGATTAGTAATTTTCTTGTTTTGATTATGTTTGATTTTATCATTTTTTTTAGACATGCTACAGAATCTATGATTCTGTAGCTTGACTTTAATTAGTTTATTATAAAGTTTTTTTCTAAATTAAAATTTCATTTTTCTTCTTAGGTGTGAAGGGGACTGATTGACAAAGATTGATGGGACAATTAAATCATTGGAGATGCTCCAGATTTGCAAGTTTATCTTTTAAAACAGTTTCAAGAATATATTAATTATGTAACTATTTTAAATGGTTGTTACATCAGACCTATTTTTGGTTATTTTTAGTAGAAACATTATTAAAGATAGATATGTCTCTATCTTAGAAGATATGAGAAAGAGCTTTTGAACTTAATTTAAATACTGATGCTTTCCCAGAGACAGGTGATTCCTCCTGGACCATATGATGGACTTATTTTTTTGAAAGTATATGGGATACAATTTACTCTTTGGCTTTCGTCCTTTTGTAGACTATGAAATGTTTTCATTGTTTTCTCATGTAATTTCTGGATGTGAAATTTTATTTGTATCTAACTAGCTTTAGTCCGTTATGCATATAACATTTCATGTTATGTTTTTCTTTACGCGGTTCGTTATATTTTGGTTCTGTTGATATATGTGATTGATTGTCTATCTAAGCATTTTGAGTTTACATCTAATGTTAGGTAGCTCGTAATACCATTTGTTGAGAGTTGGAGTTACTTTTATTTTCAGTTATTGGACATTTCAAATTCACATGAGATAAAATCATTTGTCTTTCTGTCATCATAGACTTGTTCTGGAATATACAAGACTTCTTTGAGTTGTTTCAGGAAGTATTATTCTTGATTTTGTCATAGGTTTATACTTGACATAGGTAAAGTGGAGCCTATACAAATACAAAGAGACAAATCTAGCTTAGTACTACTAATCAACATAAGGTTAGTTAGTTTATTATTTATTTAATTTGTTGATTTGCGAATGAATAATGATTGCATCATTTAAATGTTGAATTCTTTGTCCATATTCATTATATCATTTCAATCTTATTCACTCATGTTTTTTTATTATTTTTTCAGTTATAGTACTAGAAAAAATTTGTTTAATTTTCATCTTGTTCTGATTCATCAATTTAAAAATATTATTTTCACAAGGTTTTGCTTAAACCTTGTAATTGTATATATATCTACTATACATAGTACTACTGTTAGTTAGGAAATTAAAATTAATGTGTTGATTGTTAGAATTATACCTTTAGTTAGTTTACATATTTTAGTTTTTTTAGGATCCTAGTTGGCTAACGGAGCTAATAAACCCGTCAGGGTATATTATCCCAAACATCTTGGTTTAATTAGATAACCCCAGTTTATATATTCCCTTGTCATTGGCGGTGTGTCATAAATGCCTATCAACAACTCCGTACACCAAACCTGTTCCCACTTTTCCTTTCTCTTGGTGAGCTCAGTCAAATTGATTTTTAATGCAGCCAAATCTGTCTGAACCTATGTCATTCCTCCCATGTCTATTGTTGGCGATGCTTCTAGATTCATTGCAATCTCTAGCTCCTCGGGTTGTGATTGTTGTTTGTGGATCTTGATTATCTTCTTGTTTCATAGGTCATTGTTTTCAACCATGTTTATACCCCATGAATACTGTACACCACAGAATATTGTATGCCCCTCCACGTGGGGGGTTGCAGGGGGGGATTTCCCCCCCTATGGGGTCTGGGGGAAAGCAGGCCCTCAAAGGAAAATTTTCCTTGTAAATTTATATTGAAATTTCATAGTAAATATGGACTGTTCATTATAAGGTCACAGATCTGACAGTAGAAGTTATGTTAGGGTTTTTTTCCCTATAAGGAAACCCTCTTTTATGAGGTAATTGTATTGTGACTATGTATCATTGCGAATATTGTATTATGAGATAGGAGACTGTGAGAGAAAGAAGAGGAAGTTACAACGGGTGTGTTGTAGGTTATATCCCTTCATTTGTTGGAAAATAATAAAGGAAGGACCTGGTAATTTCTTAGGTGGACGTAGCCCACACTGGTTGAACCACATATATCTATGTCTTTATTGTATTGTGTATCTTTTGTGTTTTATTTATGCATTTGTCTTATTTTATTGCTCCGTGATCTTGTTTTTTATAACAACAATGTAACCTTGTGTTGGATCAGGGGCCTTCGAATGTGTGTTATAACTCCATCAATAAACTACTCTTATTGTTGTTGATCCAGAATTTGGAATGTTAGTCTCCCCATTACATCCTTAAAGTGCTTATTGTAATCCCATACATAATCTATTTATACCTATTTGATCTCTTTTAGTTCAATGATGTACTACGACTCTGATTTTTGATTTTTGAACTCCTTTAATAGTTCATGCTTTATCTCTGCCAAGGTCTTGGCCTGCCCCATAGGTGCAATTCTCTATAATTTCATATACCATACCAATGCACAACCTCTAAATGTTGTTGCTGACTATGTGATTTTTATGACATCATCTTGTATGCTTTTAGTGTCCCAATCTGTTTCGCAGAAAAACAAATGTTGTTCCAGATCCTTTGATCCTACTCCCTTGAATTCAGGAAGTCTAAGTGTGTTGTCTATTCCCTCCATGTTGGTTTTTTTATTCCCTCCTCTCAGTGATGTTGGTGGACTCCAATTTTGACTCTGTGTACTACTACCACTATTCTGAATACTAGTACTCTGTAATCCTTGACTAATGATGATATATTTTGACAAGTATTCAACTTTTATCTTTGACTGTTGTGACGCACACGGGGTCATGGATTCAACACAGGATATTGTTTGAGTAGGACTTCTAGGTTCCTCTATTACTGGATTGGATTGCGACTCTTCTTCTTTTCCTCGTCCATATGATATCTCCACGATTCGGATTTGTGCACAAGTTTCACTTTCTTTCGGCTCACTATGTTGCTATTCTCTCCCAACCCCAGTCTTTTTCTTCTTATACCTTCCTCATCCATGCAATTATTGAAAATCGTACTCTTCCTATGGTATGCTACCTTCCTTCATGCTCAATCTCTTCCTTCCTCGTTCATTGCTTCCTTCTCTCAGACGATTCCCCCATCATCCTCCCGATCCCCCTATGTGCGAGAAGCCCTTTTAGTTGACGGACTTCATAATCATCATGTGGTTGTCACATAACAACATCTTTATCCATGTATTTAATGCTTGCAAGAACCTATCGCGTGGTCCTTTGAAAAAAATTATTTCTGCAACACTATATGATTGAATGCAGTCTACTGCAAATTTTATAATATAACCCCCTAATAAACTATCTAACCAAAAATAAAATCCTCAAGTAGTTGCGTTACTTACCGAATTCAGTTGTTTTATCAATTTAGGAGTTCAATTCTTTGGTGTTGTAGGACTAAACCTTCCGGTCTTCTCAACCAATCTTTCTAGCCACTCCGTTAGAATTTCTGGGAATTCGCCAAAGAAAATTTTATGCAATTCCATGAACACATACTTTTGCATCCATTTCTTGTCACTCATTCGAGGGTTCTTGTTCTCTTTTCACATGAATTCATGTTCTTTTCCTTCCAACCAATCTATGATTTATTTCTTAATCGGACTCCAAAACATTCCCTTAATCACAAATTCCCGTTCCCGACAACATAAGTATTTGTTGGGCTAAAAATGGTTTGCGCATAGGTTGTAAGACCCAAGGTTTAGTTAAATTGTGATGAAAAAACCCTCTAGTCACTGACCCTTTCAGAATCATCTGTTTGCGTAGATGAAGTCTAACCTGAGGTATCTATTGGGACTACAAGGACTAGTTTTTTATAGTAGTAAGGGAAAGGGAGGTGGAGGTGCAAATCATTGTTCCTTATCCTCTTGGCTTAAGTATATTATTGATTATTACCTAGATTAGCACAACCATGCATGAACATTGCAACATAATCAATCCATAGAATAACTCCATTCTATGAAGTATAACATCATTCATAAATGCATACAGACAAGTAAAGAACATACGACACAATATCCTCTCTAAATTCCTTATTTATTCATCTTCTTTCTTACTCACTATCTATTACATTCATGATCTTTCCATAACATTGATTCCCTTCTATGCACACTAATCTCCCAATCCCGTTACATATTTATACCCAAAACCTAGGGCTTAAAACCTTATTATTAACTATCCCAAAATAACCCCTTACAATGCATGGCATGGCCAGCTCCAGTTAACTGGCTGCTTTTCCTTCTTTTACTTCTCGTTCTTTATACAACTTTTATGTTGTTATTCTATTTATGGAAAGTAACATTGTCGTCCTTTTGCACTTCCTTCTCTCACTTGCTTTCTTTATCCTTTTGACTATGTGTTATCTCTGTCCTTATGTTACCTTCTGTGTGCTTTCTTCCTTCTGCATGATTTCCTCCTTCTGATCCCTTTCTTCCTTATGTTCCCTTCTTCATACTTAAGTTTGTTCTCCAAAATTATATTCAAAACTTCCTGTCCAACATTGTGGGTGGAAGAGGATTGTCGAACTGAGGTTAAAAGTTTTGTACCGGTCTCATACCATATAGGCAACTGGAAATGTGTCAGAAAATCCATGGAAAGAGAATTAAAATCAACAAAGGAGTTACGCGGTAGCTCAATATACCATTTGTCTACTACACCTGTAAGTTTTCTCTAAAAAAGTCTTAGACAAATGGAATCATCCATCAAAGAGTTGGAAGAACACCATAAATGGAAATTCATAACATGATTGTTAGGATCTTCCCTAGGTTTTTTGTCGAGTTTCAGGATGTCAGATGGTAATTTGGCAGGGATGGCAGTCCAAAATGGGGCATGAAGGATGGGATCATTTTTTAAGTGTGATAGATTTGGTAGATATAACGTCGCTAGGAATGGTAGATGTTGGTTAGGCTATGGATATTAGTGATAACCATATTGTGTGGGAACACTAGTAGGACCATATCTAGGTTGCGGGGAGATGAAAAAACTAGATGGTCCTCCCATATAAGGTGGCTTCCCAGGTTCTCCACCCATGTAAGGTGGTTGACCTGATTGTCGACCCATGTATAGTGGTTGTCCTGATTTTCCAGCCATGTATAGTGGTAGTCCTGGTTGTCCACCCATGTACTGTGATGGAGAAAATGGACCTCCTACATACTGATATTGACCTGATGGTCCCCCTATGTATGGTGGTGGAAGGGACTATTGCATTAGAATCATGGGGTTTACATATTGATAGGGAAAATTTCCTTGTGAAGGAATTCCCACCGGATTGGGTTGATCCCACAAAGGATTCACAAATCATGGATATGGATGTTCATGATAAAATCCAATGGTAGTAGGGATAGAAGGACTTATAGGAGAGGTTTTCCCCTATTCTTGTTGATGTTGCAACCATGTAGGGCTCCCCCCAGTAAAATGTTTCTCTGCACCTGAAGGTTTCCCCCCAACTAAACGTTTTCCTCCCATTGAAGATTTTCCTGCAAAATAGAGAGTACTAATATGTGATGTGTGCCATGGAGGCTGAGTAACTTGTGTAACAATGGTTGTGTGAAGGACTTGACTGTTGGCCATTTGACCAATGGGATGACCAAGTATGGCACTTGCTGTGTGCATGTTGGGAAAAAGTGAAGTAGGAATATGACACGACTCATGTGCGAAGGGAGATGAATGCACAAGTGGTTGAGTCAGGGTTACCCAGGTCATTGACATTTATGATAAATTAGAAGCACAAACAATATCAACTACAAGAGTTGTGGAAAAATATGAATTTCCAAGTCCTTCAAGAAAACGAAAAATCAGTGAGCTCATGCCAAAATATGGTGTAGTGGTTGAACCGGGTAGTAAATAGTAAGAAGAAAAGGCATTAGAATATCTAGTAGATGGTGGATCAGTGAGTGGTAAGCTGAATGGATCATTAAAAATAGGATTCATGTAATATGCAAGGATTTCTACGAAGGTTGTGACTGGTTCTTCAACATGTTGGCCACTTCTAGGAGTGATTCTTCTGATTTCAAAAGTGTGATTTGCGATCATTACTTCGCAAGAAATATTATGTTGAGTTTCTTGAATTTCAGGTTCAATACATTATATACTATGAAATTTATGATCCTAAGGTTGAATATGAAAGTCAAAGGAACACACTCCTATGAAAACTAAAAGAATTCAGCCAAGGAACAATAGGCTCAAGGATATTCTGAAGATGGGATATCAAGATGCCAACAAAGAAGTGAGAAGAAATTACCCCGACCTCCACATAACAAAACATCTCAGTACAAGAAACCCTCACTTTTGCGGGATCACCCTCCAAGGGTATTGATACTGTGATGCGACGTTTTCCCCAGGTACCATGGGAATCCCCCCACAATCACCTTTTTAGGTACCTAGGAAAGGCCACTAAGGTTACCAATTCACGGTCAGCCTCCATGCGGGTACAATCGATAGTTGAGACCGAACGTATGGGAAGGATATAAAATTACAAATATATTAAAGATAACTAAATACAGGTGGACCGATAATAATCTAGAGGACCCCGAACATATTTGTAGTTCACGAAGCACCGACACCATATGAAACCAGTTGTTTCTCAAGAAAAAATCCCAATATGCGCTACGATTATTTATTCTTTGGAGGGGTAATCTCCACTGGTCTCCCGCACGTGACCTCATGTTTATCCCCTGTGTGCTAGGGGGTTCCTAGCTATTCTTATATTAAATTTGGATTTGTATGTTCTTTAGTGCTCTATAGTCTGTTTAGTAGTCTTGGACAATTTACTCACTTTTCCTAGTCCAAATACCCTAATCCTGTACTACTGTTGATGTGATAAAACCAAAAAATGTTCAAGTTGATTTAGGTTGATTTTAATGTCTTTTACTCAAAGGGCTCAAGAAGATGAAACTTATGATGTGAGAGAGATTTGACTCCAATAGAATGAAAAATAATGATATGCAATTGGTTCTTTTCAATGAATTCTATGTATGGGAAGGAGAAGAGTTCTATTCTTATTAACACAAGAAAGCACTCAAAACAATGCAACTTTCAATTTTTGGGCTCAAGATAATTCCAAACTACCAAGAAAATGTTTCCGAAAACTGAAATGCACATGAAAAGCTAGTTCTTTTTTCGAACATAAACCAAAACAAATTTCCTAATGAATGAAAAAATTTCTTCGTTTGATTATGTATGCAAGGAGATATGCAAACTTTTCACTTCTTAACTTTCAGATGAAAGAGATCTATGTTTTACACAGAGAACTACGAGGAAAAAAAGAAATCAAAATTGCACTCAAAATGATGAGAATTGAAAGACAAAAAGTAGGGGATAACCTTCTCAAAAAAGAACTCAAATATGCAAAAGATAAAGAAAACAAGTACTCATGAAGATCCTCAAACAATGAGCAGCAAGAAACATAAATCACGTTGGGTGGTGGTAAGCAAAAGAGTCCTAATTATCCATAAATGAGAGATGTTGCAATCAAGACAAGAAGGCTCAATAACAAGCAACCTTTGAAAACCCTAGTTGATGAAAAATCCTAAACATCCAAGCAATATGAAATCTTTGCAAGGCGAATATCAGACAAACTCAAAGGTAGGAAGAACCAAGGGATCCTGTTAACCCAAGGGGATCACAACTAGGAGAAAATTTGCAAACTCAAGGGAGAAACATAAATGAGTGATAACTATCAAATTATCAATCAAACAAAGTCAAAGACAATCAAGGAGTCTCTAGGAAAAAATCCCCTCAATATCAGACTGAGAAAGAGAAAGCAGAAAGGGGGAAAAGCACCAAAACAAGGGGAATGAAACAAGGGGAATGGTGCCCATGTTCTAAAGGAGACAAAGCACCAGTTAGGGGAATGGATCTCTATAGGAGGATACGGGGGGACTCCATTTCGATAATGGAAGCCTCTTGTAGGATTATGGGGAGTGCCAATGAGGTATATGGTGCCTTGGTGTGAACTGCACAGGAGTGCCACAATTCCGAAAAGTTCAAAAAATTGCTCAAAAAGGATAAAAATTCAAAAAACTCAATCAATGACTCTGTGATCTCTTCAGTGAATAAGAGAGAAGGGGAAATAGATTGAAATCAAGAAAAAAAACAATATCTAATGATAGGAAAGGGATCTAAGGATGATCCAAGGAAATACTAGTCAAAGTCGATCCCCAATATGGCCACCAATTTCTATTATGAAATATTTTCCCTACTGATAGGTGAAATCTCCCTTAGATTATAGACCCCTATAAAAATACATAAACACTACAAATGGACACTAACATCCCTTTGAATTCACTTTAACCAATCAAAAAGAGAGAGGGAGAAAGGGTATGATGCACCTTGTTTCGAAGTTTGTCTTGGCTACTTCCAATCTGAGCTTGATCTCCAAACTCCCTGGCACAATTTGATACCTGCAATAGGAAACAAAGAGAAACGAATATATCCTACTCTAGTTGATTAGATCAAAAAAATACATCTACAAAGATTGAAGGAACAATTGACAAGCACATGTGAGAATACATAATCTTGAAGGAAATAGGCCATGTATATTCAAATGAGAACCCAAAGATAATACTTACAAACCATGGATGATGATGCAACACTTCTCCAAGCTCTCCTTGTCCATCCCTTGCACGAATATACCAATATCAACGGTTTGATACTTGAAATATTCTCCCTTTCACCTTGGAAAGCCTTCAATATATAGGCTTGAGAGGCACAAAAAACATGATAAAATGAGGGATATGGTTGAGGATATGGGTCCTTCAGGATTGGATCATATCCTAAAGTAAATCCCAAGCAAGAGGGTTGAACACAACTAACCCAATCTGAAGGATATGGCCCATAGAATAAGGTGGGGGAGATCCCCCCTTTTCTCCCAACAAGAATGGCTCTCCCCCCAAGTGAGAGACAGGGTGCCATTCACCAAACATGGCACCCCCTATATAGGGATAGGGGATCACCACTTCTCCCTACATATGGAAAGGGGGGCGCCACCCTTTATAAATTCTCAAAAGTAGGTCGAATTTTCCAAGGACAAAGTGTGTTTTAAACTAGAAATGATTAGTTTCCTCCTCCCATATGACTTAGGGGTGATAAACAATTGTTTTAATGATATCAAGGGGTGGTGACACTTCACAAAGTGAATTTGAAACTTGGGAAGGTCCATATGACACTTGCGATAGTGAATGTGACACTTACAGATATGCATATGTCACTTTGAGACACTTTGCGACACTTGCAACACTTAGGGTGTGAAACACAAATGTGGCATTTCTATGTGTAACACCAGGCCCTAGGTAAGTAGGTAGGTCATCTTGTTTTCCCTGCATTTGCATATTTATTTCTCATGATAGTTTAACTGCATTTCATATTCCATTTTTGTCTACTTGCATATTGATTTCATCATATTGTACACTTAGTTTATAAATTTTTGAAAAAATGCAAAATTTTTCTTTTCCAGATTAGTTGTCAGTTTTGGATTTTCATATATATGGACAAAGGGTGATAAAACCACCCCGGATTTTACAATTTTATGTTTCAGTGTAGGCACAAGTCCATCGAGAGTTGTTGTGGATCTCGTGCACTCTATGATGAGTACATGTACCCAATTAGGAGCTAGATTTTATCCCCAACTCCTAGGGATAACTAAGGATATGGTGTCTTGATGCCCTCGGGTTGCATACATGGAGTACCGAGAGACAAATTGAACAACAATGTCCACTTGCACAGACATAGACCCACCTTAACACCACAGTTCCAAGTTCATCACGATGGTATCCACCACATGAGATGGCCTATAGAAGAGATTGGATCTTGGTCCATGAGGTACAAGTCATGTATTATGGTGAGTTTCATTTCAATATTTTAGGCATTTGAGTTTGTTTCATCTATTATTGCTTTGGATTATGTAACATATGCTTGGAAATTATGCTCTTTTCCATGTTTCACTTTGGTTATTAACATTGCGCCATAGTAAGTGGGTCACCCTTGGGGATAGGTTTTCTACTGGGAGGTCCTCTTGATGAGTCATCATTCCATTCCCGACCATACTTGTCACTTTCCACACTTCATCCCCTCATATCCTTATGTTTTGGGATTTTCTGGTGTACTAACCCAAGAAGGGGTTGTCCCTCATTTCATGGGAAGAAGGGGATGAAGGCCCATAGGCTTGTAGCTGGAAAAAGATAAAATCCAATCATGAACCTTTTACATGCTCACCCAGGGATCCTAAGTAAAATGACCCGTGAAAAGTAACTAATACAAATTCCAACTAAGGTGAATCATGTGTGGGCATTGTTTTTCATGCTTAGGTAGAATCCCCACACATGTTTTCAACTTGGGGAAGCATGATATGACTAGGGTAGAGTCAAGGTGGGAAATAATTTTCATGTTTAGGTATAAGCCCCACCTGGGCTTCAACCTGGAAACATATTAAAATAATAAAAGGAAATAAATGGGCTTGGAAAAAGGTTTCATTGAAAACGAAGGTGCAAAAAACCCTCTATAAAGGCACCCATAAATGACACATTGCAACCCCTTGTATGTCATGAAACCCATTCCCAAGAGTGCTTTCCCCATCCATGTCACTTCATCCACATGAATTAGACAAATTTCCTCTCGGGAAACACTCCTAAACTTGAGGTATGATTCATCTAATAAGTCTTTTTATCAACCCTCCCATACCTAAACTTGGAAAATTGCATAGGGTCTTTGAACACTTGTTTATTTTGACGAGGTAGTTTGGATATAAATGCTTGGATGGATATTTTATTGATTTTATTTACTCATCACGATGCATTTTAATTTATATCCTTGGAGGGAATATTCATTATATTTGTAGGACCTAGTTGGTGGATAGATTTGGAAGAACAAGCCTAGATTGGGCTTCCTTGGGGCTTGAAGTCCACAGGTTGGATACGAAGGCCCATATGTCAGATGATGATTTCCTTTGGAGGCATGATATGAAACCATGGAATACCTAACCCAACCTCCTACTAGCCCAATGACTTACTCTTGGAGCCAAAACACCATACAAAGAGGGCTTGACGTCACCTAGTGTTGAGGTTGTGGTGGTAGAGTTGCTACTCATTGACACTTGGTACGATTTGGTGGGAGATGACTTGAGGAGGATATAGAGCATGAGAGGGAGGTTATAGAATCCCCAAAAAAATCAAACTTCTACTCCAATGACTTGCTCAAGGGGGCAAGATGTCACCCTTAGAGGGATGATGTCATCGTAGGGCTTCTATTATGCAATTTTTAAATTTAAATTTGAATTTTATATTATAAAGGGGAAAAGTAAGGGTTGTTGTCCCGTTACTTTGTGGTTACCCTAAGTTTTTTGGAAAAACTCTTATTAGATTTTTTTCTATAAATAGAGATCATTTATATCTCATTTGATCATATCTCTCCCATTGTGAGAAGACTACTTGGCTGAAATTTGCACCATCTTTGGGAAATTTGATCTCTCTCTCTCTCTCTCTCTCTCTCTCTCTCTCTCTCTCTCTTCTGAAAATGACTTATGGTGAAATATCTTGGTGATTTTTGGAGCTAATGTGGTGCACACCTCTTGGAGGTGTTCTCTCTTTCTTATGATTAATGGTCTTTGCTTGGTGAACTAGGGTTTTATCTTGCATCTGTTTTGAAATTGGTAAGGAAAATATGAAATTGTTAGTAATTCTTGATTATTTCATAATTGTTATTGGTTGAAACCCTAGAAGGAGTATAAGTACATACACCCTCCATTAATCTCCATCTCATTTTCTAGTTGACAAGTCATTTATTCCAAGGTCTCTAGGAGGAGTACAAGGGTGTACGCCCTCCTGGATTTACCTAAGGTTGATTTGCATGAACTAGGAAGTAAGAGGGTTTACACCCCTAGGGATATTGTGGATCTAAATCTTACTATCCAAGACTCCATTTACCCAAATTTTGAAGGCAATGATATGAATTTTGCATTGGAGAAATAAAATTACTTGCATTGGGTAACATCATTTTATGATATTTTCAAGTTGTTCAAAGTGTAATCAATTCTATATGCTATTGGCTTGCTTATGCCTTGAGGGCGTCTTATTTTTCCAAGTAACTCTTATTGATGTTATAAATTAATTATAAAACCATTAGGGTTGCAGCAAAACATCTCATAACTTTTGATTTTACCCTCTTATCAACCGCCAGAATTTGCTAAGAGTTTGCCAACATAATCTACTAGTCCTAGTGCATCTTTTGGGTGGATTCTTTGCAAGTTTTGGTGGCTTATTTTTCTGTTGTAACAACTTGTTTGATACAGAAATAAGGCTGCAAATACATCTCTGCAATACTTATCTATAAAAAAAACATACATTGATGCTAAAGTCCATGCTTTCATACTTGATTTATGCCAGTACTTGCTATCTTTTCTCTTGCACCATCTGTTAGACTTTTGGCATCTTGTTTAACAACTCTAATAATAATTTGTTTTCTGATATATATCTTTGTTGACTGCTGCAAATAGGGACAACAATATTAACTTTCTTTTCCACTTAACATATAGCTTGTATACTTTGTGTTTCTTGTGTCTTGGGCAGGTACCATCATCATCTGTAGGTAATCAAATTCTTTGGAAACCATTGACCTCTACCGAGACTCATTTTTAAGCTACTTACCATTTAGAAACTTGACCTGTAGGGGAATCCATTCATAAGTGTCATTTTCCATCTCATTTCCCCCTAGGTTCAGTCGAGATTTCCCCCTTGAGGTGGTCACTTCACCTCTAAAGTGACAGGAATACCTATCTAAGGTGACAATGGGTAGGTATTATCCTACTTGTCACTATCTTGTGGTTTGGGTAGGGATTTTCCCAACCTATAGTTTACGTGATAAAAATCACCAACCAACCTATCATGGTCACATCAACCAACCTATCACTGTCACTGTCACATCAAACTACATGTCACCATCACATCAACCAACCTATCACTATCACTTTCGTAGACATACCATCATCAACCAACTATAACCAGATCCACTCACATGGATACCAAAACCATCACCATACCATATACATCAACCATGTACCAAAACTTGTACCATATCATGTACATGAACCATGTACACAACCTATACCATACCATGTACATCAACCATGCACATTAATCATCAACCTTGTACATCAACCATGTACCAAAAAATGTACCATACCTTGTACATAAATATGTACCATACCATGTACATCAACCTATACCATACCATATACATAGACCATGTACCATGTATCCAATATGTTCTAATGTCTCAACAATATGCCTCAAGCATGTGATAACATCACCATGACATATACCAAACCAGATAACAATATAGCCAATATATACTTCTAACAATGTATCATATCATCACAAAGGTGTACCATATCTTGTACCAACACCATCAAGACATGCCTCAAGCATGTACCATAAACATACCCATCAATAACACAAGTAAAGCATAACTCAAATCATGTAGTGGACATGATACACAAAATTACATACCTGTAGCTCTTCCTCAACTTCATCAACAACGGAATAACATCTTCATCAACATTTACCTCAGTTTCGTGGGACTAGTTTTGGATTAGTCACAAACCCTAACTTTCAACAAGCATAACTCTGTACTTATAATGCATGAAGGTCTGATATTTTAACTACAGATACTCTAAGATATTTTTTCCATCTCCTTGAAATTTCAAGGTCTGAAACTTCTCAGAACAAAAGTTATAGTGAAAATGGAAAACCTTTCTGAATTTTATCCTATTCTAGAGAGAAAACTTGTACAACATGCAACATGCTCAATATTTTATATATACAAGATACTAAATGATGTTATATTTCCATTGAAAGTTGTCTCACATAATTTTGATCCTCTATGAAGAAGTTATTACTATTTTACCCGGAACACATGTTTAAGACTAGTTTCCGGACTAGTCAAAAACCCTATCTTCCACAAAGTTTATCTCCCAAAATACAATGATCTAGAAATTAAAAGTTTTACCAAAGGTACCTTGACATGTCTTCTCCACCTCTATCAATTCTAGCTATTTGAATCATTCAATAAAAAACGTTATAGCGAAAATGGTAAGATGACCTTTAAATAACATACCTTGGAACACTTCATCACAAGACTTCATCCTCCCTTGGAATTTCACCTTTCTTTATTTCATCTTCCCTCTAAAATTTTCCTCAGATCTCCTTTGTTACCTGATATAAGAATCACTTACTCACAAAGAAGATATCCAATATAATGTGTGCGCGAATGTACTTATGAGTGACTTCTTGAGGTGTATATATACTTTTTCTAAGTAACCTCTTTCCTTAACTTTAGGGATTCTTGAACTTTCTTGTTACAACAACTTTACCCATTCATTAATTACTTGAAACCAATTAGGGGATTTTTAACCCATATTGCAACCAATTAGAGGCTTCTTAACCCAACTTTGAGGCTTCCAACTTCATGACCTCATAACTCCTCAACTGTGAGGAACTACGTGACGTTCCACCTACCGTTGGAAATTGCATGATGAAGACTATCCATATATGAGTGTGTTACCTTCATTTAAACTTTAATTCATGTCATTATTCCTCAAACAAATTCATGACTCGTGACCACACCTATGGGTTTCTTGTAGACTTCTTCAAAGCGTCTTGCCGTGAGGGCCATGCTTAGAGCTACGCCATAAGGGGACCACTTTGGAGACTTCTCCAAATATACCCATCACACATGTTAACATCAATGAGAAACAATGCTTGTTGACATCAATAACAACCAATTGTCCAACAACATCAATGAAGACCAACTGTCCAACAACAATTTCACATTACTCATAAATGAACTTGTCTAAAGACCGAGTCTTCCAAATTTGATTCAAAGTTATAAGAATAAGAGTTTGATTATCCAATTTCCAACCCTCAAAGTTATCTTAATGTATGAATAAAACATGGTAAAAATACCAAGGTTGTTCTTCTTCCATTGATTCTTTGTACAAAAGAAAAAAACAAAAATTTCCTGGTAAGAAGAATCAACCAAGTCTCCTCTCAATTTCTCATGCCATGTTTAGTCTAACAGGAGTGCCTCCAATAGCACATGAGCGTGCTCCTCTCTCCTCTAGTTTTCAATCTTTCTCATGCTTCTTTTATAGCCATATGAGTTTATTTTTCTTTTCCTTGAGCTTAGGATTCAAATCTTCCATTTTCCCTACAATCCAAACAAAACAAAACAACTAAATTTTAATTCAAATCAAATATGAACTAAATCTAAATTATTAAAATAACAAAATTGAGATCTAAAAATCAAAATATGAAAACATTCTAAATATAAAACTAAAGCACAACAAAAGTAAAAAATAAAAATAAAAATAAACTAAACTCAACCAGAAAGATAAAAACTAAAACTACAGAAATCTCATCAAATCTTCCATCTGGTGTAAATTGATAATATTACCATGATATCGCTCAATCAATATATTTTATCACCACAAAATTGCAATGATTGATGACGATTTGACATGAAGGCTTAATGGAAGATATATTCTTTCTATTCTGTCCACGTGGAAGAATAATTCTTTTGGATTATTTCTATAAACTGAGGACCAATATAACTTAACAATGTCATTCCTGAAAATAATTTGGCTACAACAAATTTCAAAGCCTCATGTAACCAACCAACGTTCCTTCACATGCTTTAGCTTTAAACCCTAGTTTGTTTTCCTGGTGATCTGATTGTGTAGCATAAACATGGCGTTTCTTTCACAAGTTCATGAGATCTCTCTGTTGTGATCTGATTGATATTCCACAAGATTGAGATTATGTTGCCTTCTTGTTTTCTTGTTGGTGCCCGGGATATTTTACCCTAAACTTATGCGAACGTTTTCCTCATCAATCCTTTTACAACATTCAACATGGTGAAAAAAATGTGACCATGACACAATCAATCAAAATATTAAATTTTATAATGAATGCAACCATGACATAATCACTATAAGGATTCTAAAGTAATCACATATAATGAAATAAATGAGGAGAAAACATGGTCGAAAAAGTTCAATATTATAAAGAGTGTGGCGATGTCATGATCGACAAATTACTTCAATGTTTTAAAAGATGTGATATGCGAAGTAAATATCACTATTAAACAATAGGAGTTTCAAAATTGCAAGCAAGCCCCTGCCATAAGGAAGTGGTAATTTAAAGTGGTAGGTTGTATCTTTTGATGAAGAGAGATTGTGTTTTACGGTTATGAGTGTATTGTGTTATTTATCAAATATGTTGTTGACTAGTAAGGCTGCCACTCTGCCACATCCCTATGACACAAGTACATGGCTTCCAACTTTCACTTATTGGATGCCTTCGAAAACCAATTCAAACACCATTATCAAGGAGCATATGTAAAAGCCACGTGTATTCAAGTCACTCTTCTCAAAGATTTTGCAGGTTTTTTTAAGAAATCTCTCAGTAAGAACAAATTGAGCTTTAGGTCCTCTTTATTTCAACAGAAAAAAGTAACTTAGCTTTATTGTAGCACATAAATTCCCAAGCAACAAAACCATTTAATTCAAACACAACTATCAAGCAGGATATGTAAAATCTGTGTGTATTCAAGTCACACTTCTCCAAGTTTTTGCAAGTTTTTTAAGAAATATCTCAGTAAGAATAGATGGAGCTTCACATCCTCTTTATTTCAATGGACAAAGTAAGAACCAATGGAGCTTCGGGTCCTATTAACATTAATTCTTGTTAAGAGGGGTGGGTTGTTTTCTCCCCCTTTGAGCCCATAGCCCGAGCTGTGAAGAAGTAGGCCTAAATGTCCAACAGAAGGCATTTTGTCCAAGGATGCAGTCGTGAGCACACCGTGCAGTGCATAAAATCTCAATTTCATGCTTAAAATGTTAGTAGATGCACGACCCAGTGTACGGCGGCGAGGATCGATCGATGGAGCAAATCGTCGGTCGACGGATATTTGCGGCCGACGGAATTATGCCATGTTTAGCACAGGAATCGGGCCCGCAATCTCGCCGAAATGATCCAGGTTGTCCATCTCGAAGGAGCATGTGGCGCACGATCGGGCTCTATCGCAGCTTCATCCATCGCGACCTTGAAGCACTTTTTCTCTACAGTTGGGATCCCTGAAATGCGAAGTGTCGAAGGCATCCAGGATTCGGGCCCACAGTATCATCGAAGAAGTTCAGGTTCGTCCGATCAAGGAGGGACACATGGCGCGCCATTATGATTTATCGCCTCCTCGTCTATTGTGACTTTGAAGAACAGGAATCAACCTCCTCCCAGCCGCGAAACGTGAGATGCGAAGGCATCCAGGATTCAGGCCCACAATATCACTGAAGAAGTTCAGGGTCGTCCGATCAAGGAAGGACACGTGGCGTGCGATTGGGCTCTATTGCCACTTTTCCTATCGTGACTTTGAAGAGCAAGGATCAACTCCCTCCCATCCACGAAACGCGAAGTGCCGAAGGCGTCTAGGATTCGGGCCCACAGTATTGCCGAAGAAGTTACGGGCCATCTGATCAAGGAGGGATATGTGGCGTGCGATTATGCTCTATCACCTCCTCGCCTATCATGACTTTGAAGAACAGGAATCAACCTCCTCCCAGCCACGAAACGTGAGATGTGAAGGCGTCCAGGATTTGGGCCCACAGTATCGCTGAATAATTTCTGGGTCATCCGATCAAGGAGGGATACGTGGCATGCGGTTAGGCTCTATCACCTCTTCACCTATAATGACTTTGAAGAATACGAATCAGCCTCCTCCCAGTCCCGAAACGCGAAGTGTCGAAGGCACCTCTAGGTGCGGGCCCACAGTCATAGCACTGGGTCGTATGGAAAAGGGACAAAGAATATGAGGGATGTGCAGCCAATGTGTTCAATGACAAATGATCATGGCCGTTAGTTTTAGAGCCGATCCAACAGTTGATCCTGGAAGGTCGTTTCGCGAGATTGGGCACCAGGAAATTTGAAGGCAAGGGAAGTAGAAACTCCCGAAAGAAGAAATGTTGAAGCACCCTTGGAGTGAGGCACCAAGTCATGGCCCTGGGTTACATTGAGGGTAGTGTCAGAAGAAAGGGAAGCCAACCTCTGAGCCTTAGAGAGCAGGCACATGGTCTTCTCCTTAGGGTATCGTCTCGGCCATTCCCTGTAGAATCAGTTAATGAAAATCGAGTAGGTAGGTGAAACCTCAACTCGAGCCATAAATGGAAGGTATGGGAGGCCTGGAGCAATCAACCCATGGTACCCTTGTGTGCAGGTTCCCCCCTGCAAGAGCCATGCTGAGTTAAGGTGGCGTCTGATGAATGATTTCTATCCAGGTTTGACTGAAAAGACGCCACACCTTGGAGGTTCGAGCACGCCTCTGTTGGGCGAATTTTTCTGAGTATATATACTCAGTTTTTCTATTTTTGTAAGGATCAATGGTAGAGCAAAGCTCCCGATTATAAAGTTTTAATAGACGCTCTAGTTCTCTAGTTATGTATCTGTATGTGAGATTTCTTGTTTTATAACAGATAGCTTTCTTATCCCATCTAATTTCATCTCATACTGAGAGAGTTCATGATCGACTGATTCGCATGGATTACTGTGACTGTGTTAAGATAAAGGATTTATTGTTATGCCATTATATTCTCTAGTGTTGCCTACATTTGAGCATAAGAAGTTCTCACGTTCAAGTTTTTCTTCTATAGGTTGTTAGAAGTTCGATGCCTACAGCAGCCCTCAACTTTTCCTCACAGAAGTCTTCCTCCTATTCACCCTTACTACAACTCATTGTCTGAAGTTTAACTAAGACCTCACCTACCTGTGCATGTCTAGCCTAGTTTCAGAGTTAGAACGATATTGTTCCAAGTTTTCTTCCACTTGATCACCCTCTATAAACAAATTGTGACATAAACTGATGGGCGTCGGTGTCTTCTCCTGTTGCAATCTAGTAGTGACTTCCAATGCCAACATTTCTGGCACCATTGCCGGGGACGAAGTTGAAAAATTTCCTCGAGATTGAATGACATTGAGCCTCTGATTCTGAAGGTGAATTAGGCATCAGAGCCTTTGAAGATTTCTATTGTGCACCTGGTGACTCCATTGTGATGACTCTACTATGGAGAACTTTCCGTTTTAATAGTGGCTTTCAGAGGTAGACACATGTGGTCCCATCCACAACTGCCTCTAGCTACGCCTGAAGCTGAGCCACGGGTGAATTTCAGAAAAGGAAAGGCCCCTCGAGGAGAAACTTCCACCGCTGAACCAGGTAATTTGCCATCTCCTTCTGTAGAAACCCCTTTTTATTCTCCCCAGCTTCACAGCAGACCGTTTTCTGAAGCCTCCCGTTTCCTAAATTTTGGAAGTGTTCCTGCCGAGTTGTCTCCTCCTAGTTTTGGACTAGAGGGAGAAACCCTTGTCACTTCCCTTACCCCTGTAAACCTGTTTCCAGTATCCCCAGTTCAAGCTCCTTCCCCTCCGAGTTCTCCTCCACCTAATATCCCTATGGCAGGAGAAAATCCCCTTATGACCAGAATGGAGGCTATTATAGCTGCTAGGTATGCTCCCCTTGTGTTCTCTCAACCTCTCAATGCCCTTCCAGTGGATGGCTACCTCAAGCAGTTGCCCAAGTTTACGAGCGAAGGGGACATAGCTCCAGAAGAACACCTTGAAGCCTTCTATAGTTTTACAGACGATCATGTTATCATGCATGCAGATGTATGGATGAGGATTTTCATCCATAGTCTTGAAGGCGAGGCTAGAAAATGGTTTAGGGCCCTACCTCTTGGATCTATTGATGGGATTGAGTCTTTGGATAGTTCCTTTTTGAGACAATGGGGAGACAAAAAGGACTTCATGTATTACATTACTGAGTTTGGGTCTTTGAAGAGAAAACAAGGAGAGTCTGTCTCTAACTTCTCCAAAAGATTTAATAAAATGTACAATAAGATCCCCAATGAGATAAAGCCCTCTGAAGCCTCTGCAAAGATCACTTATACAAGTGCTTTTGATCCTGATTTCTGCCTCCTGCTGAGGGAAAGGAGAGCCACCACTCTGGCTCACATGCAAGACGCAGCCATGGAAGTAGAGTCTAACATAGTGGTTGTTGACCGACTCAGGAATAAGGCTGACAGAGATGTATCCAGGAGAAGAACAGAGGCCTCCCCATCCCATTCCTCTCCCCTTCCCCTTCAGACGGATGAGGTAAATAAAGTACTGAAATCCCTTTCGACTAGGATGGAGAGGTGGGAGTTAGAGGGGAAGCCCACATACAGAAACCCCTAGAATACTGATAATAGAGGTTTTAGGAGGCCTGGTAACAATATGCCACAAAATTTGCCAAAGGAATAAAGAAGCAGAGACAGGGATGATCAGAGGATTCAAACCCCTCTCTAGAATAGACTAGTTTCTCATGAGGAAGGGGCGGAGGTGGATGAACTCGACCCTGAGATCCACTGCATCGAGGACACTTCCCCTTTTCCTCATTTGATGCAATCTGCATATGAAGAATAAATTATCAACACCCAAATCAACGAGTTGAGTAAAGGGGAAAAGGCCAGCAACACTCCTAACAGATACAATCTCAGGTCAAAAAAGAAAGAAGGGAATTTTGATAGCCAGGATCAGCCCCTCATAGTGGAAAGGCCTACTAAAGCTGCAACAACCACTACTAAAGAAAATAAAACTCAGAATGCTTTGCCAACAGCCAAGGAACCTGTCTCTGAGGTAAGGGAAGCTCCTAAGTTTCTCTCCTCCTTTAGTTTCGAGCATGAGATTCAGAAGATTAGAATTCTTGTAGCCCTCTCCGAACTAGTTAAAAATGAGGATTTCAAAAAGTCCCTCTCCAAGATGCTACAATCTGAGCCCCCCCAGCCTTCCACGGACTCAATAAATCTCCAAGATGAAAATCCAGTAGTCGTCCTAGGTCCCATGGTAGAAGATAGATATGATTCATCCCCTCCTTTCTACACATCCCTAAACATACATGATAAAGTGTTGCATAACTGCCTCATGGATTCAGGGGCTTCCCATAACCTTATGCCCAAAATAGTAATGGAAGAATTGGGACTAGAGGTGACAAAGACTTATCATGATTTGTACTCTTTCGATTCAAGGAGGGTGCAATGCCTTGGAGTCATCAAAGACTTGGCGGTCTCTCTGTTTCAGATGCCAATGAAGAGTGTGGTCATGGACATTGTAGTGGCTGACATTCCTCCCAATTTTGGCATGTTGCTGTCAAGATCTTGGATTAAAAATCTTGGAGGAAAATTACAGATGGATCTCACATATGCTACTATTCCAGTTTTTGGAGGGGAACGCAGGAGGCTGTACAGACAAGCCCAGCTAGCCTACATTGTTAGCGATGAGGAAAACCCTACCAATCACCCTATCTTTGCGCTAGACATTGATTTTGGATCTAGTTTGTTACAGCTCACTGATGCTCCTAAATCCCCTTTCCAAATCAGAAAACAATCCTTATTTGATCACGAGACACCTCCTCCAACCACCTCTATTTGGAAAATGTTTTTCAACGGAGCTTCTTCTAGCAAAGGCACTGGTGCTGGAGTGGTATTTGTGTCACCTTGTCAGGAAGCCATATCCTTGTCATACAAGCTTGAATTTGAAGCAACTAATAACGTGGCAGAATATGAAGCTCTTGTTCTAGGTTTAAGGGCTGCAAAAGAAATGGGGATTGAGGGAGT
>ML857390.1:7502-27017 GCA_009831015.1 Picea engelmannii
AATTCTTTTTTGATTCTTATTAATTTCTTAAATCTTTTTAATTAATAAAATGTCTTCTATTTCTTTAATTGAGACTATGTTTTCATAGCCACACATAATGTGGCAAGTTTTTTTGGACAAACATTTTGTGTTTTAAGAAAAAAAAAATGCCACATTTTTTTTTTTCTTTTGGTTGCCAAACCCTAAATAAATTACAAACAGCAATATATGGTGGTTTTGGCAACTTTTAGTAAAATGATGTCCTTTGCTGGTGGTTGTTGATAGGTGTTTTCACTCCATGAAAATTTGAGAATTGGAATTTTGTTGGATTGAAAGTCTGTAGAGTTGGTGTTTGGTTTTGTATTATTAGTATTTGTTTAGGGTTGAAGTCTAATTGGGAATAATATGTTGTAATTTTTTTAAGATGGGGAATTAATTTTTTTTTTATCATTTTTAGGATGGTATTTAGGGTGAATTTTAGACTGTAGCTGTTCAAATTATAAGTTATTCATAGTGGTTGTTGATAGTAGATTCAAAAGAATTTTATAATTTATAATTTCAAAATTAAAGGCCATACATCATATTCTATTCTCCTCATCAAGATTAGTCTTTTTTTTTTTTAATTGAGAACACAATTATGATTATGTACGTAAGTTTCTCAAAATTGTTTCAGGCTTTGGCCAAAATCACCAATGACTCAAGTGGGGATGACATAATGATGCCAAGTTTTGGCTAAAACATTGGGGAGTAAAAACAATTATTTTGTAGAATATTGATGATATTAGAAATATTGTACAAGCTAAATTTAAGGTGATTATGGTGTGATAAAGAATTAGAGAAAAGAAAATTAAGATATTATGAGGTGGTTAACCCTAACCTTGAGCAAATATATATATATATATATATATATATATATATATATATATATATATTGACTAGTTTAAAGAAAAGAATCAATATTGTTAAAATAAGAATTATTTTTTATGAGCTGAATAGTGAAAATGAGTGTTGGGCAATCTTAAAAACACAATGGCAAAGAAGAATCTGTCACTTTTGTGACACCAAGAGGGTTAAAGATGGAAAACTCTCTTAGAATGCCTTGTGTATATTCAATTTCAAAATATTCTCAACCTTTTAAGTCATCAAAACTTTAGTGATCTTGGAATGTATTTTTTAATATTTTTCAAGCATTGAAATTACATTTAAAAAAAATTAAGTTATCTTTTACTTTTACTTTTCTTAAATAGTCTCTTCTAACATTGGTAGGATGATGGTTTGAATTTCCAGCTGTTTTTTAATATTTTAAAGTTTGGATTTTTCAGGATTATTTGCTAAAACTTTCTGTATTGTGTTACAAGTAAATTATTATCCTGGGAATGACTGATAGCTTAAGTCTTTTGGTTTGAATTCAGTGATTTTCCAGCAGCTGAAAATCTTTGTATTGAAAGGTTGTATTTTTGAGATGTAAAAAATTATATATTAATATAATTGGTGAGAATTTTCCATTGAAAAAAAAAGTAGTTTTAGTGTGGAGGTAAACCATATCATTTTCATTGATAAGATTAAATTAGTACATATTAAAAAAACATTTAAATAAAAGTAGATAAGAGTGAATTAGGATACAAATGATTTTAGTGTTGAGATGCCAAAGACAAGTATTGTATAATTAACTAATGTTCATTGACAAATCAAACATTGAAAGTAAAGACATTGATGAGTTATTGAAAATTTAATTAATTTATTGTCATTTTATGATATTTGTTGTTTATCATAAATGACAAATAAATTTAAAAATTTGTATTTTTTTAAGAATGTATTTTTATTATCTTCTTAGAATGAGTTTGAGTTTTTTTTTTAAAATAAGAAGAGTTTGATTTTGATCATAGTGAAAAGAATAACATTCCATTTCATAAACCCAATTGAAAGGAAGTGAAGAATAATATATATTTATATATAAGATATGTAATTTAATAGTTTTTTACAATAATGCATAACACTCCATGTCACAACTATTTGAATTAAACCCAATTGAAAAGAAGTGTAGAATAACATATATTTATATATAAGTTGATATGTAATTTAATATTTTTTACAATAATAATGCATATGTTTTGGAAGCAAGGTTACTTTTAAGCATTAGAGAAACTTTTTAAAAATGTAGTTGGAACCTTGATATTTTGTAAGGTTTTTTAAAAAACTTGTTACATCAAAATTTTTAAGTTTGAAGTAAGCATTTAAGTTTGTTCTTTGTTATGTTGGTAGTATGTATGAAAAATATAATATTTTTTTTAAATTTGTTTTTAAGTAAAATTTTTGTTGGGGAAGTAGCTTTTTAACAAATTGTTTAGATAATTGGTTGAAAAAAAAAGTCTAAAAGAAACAAGTGTTTGTTTGAATCTCGTATTCCTTCACTTCACTTTAGAGGGTTGACATTAAAATTAGAGGGATGGTGGAAAATTCTAGTGCTCAATGTCTACAAAAAAGGAAAAATAACAGAATAAAAAAAAGACACATGACATTACTTTGGCCTCCATTTGTTGGTTGGACGGTGCAACTCAAACAAATGGGCTATTGAGTGGAGCTGGGTTGTTATTAAGATATCTGGAAATACTATTTATAGGTAGACGTTCAATTGTGGGATGGGCACAAACACATGGGTTGAATTCCTTGGTGTGTGGGCTTCCTTAACCTTGGCTTATCGATTGGGTATTGAACAATTACAAGTCTTGGGGGACTCAAAGATTGATAGAATGGTTGAATTTAGGGGCAATTTGCAAGTCTCTTCACTTGTGGGTTGGATGGACAAGATCCAGGATCTCATAAAACTTTACAACACCATTAGATTTGATCTCTTATAGGGAAGAGAATGAGGAGACATATGTCTTATTTAAAAAAGCACTTCAGGTGCTAGAAGGGAGGATCCACTACAACAAATGGCAGGATGGCCACGAGGGCCCCCACTATTTCTGTGCCTCTATTTGTGATTTGGTTAATACATGCATTTTGGGAGGATTGTGTCTTTTCGCTAGATATGGATCCCATTTTATTTTGTTATTAAAAGTAATTAGGGATTGCAGCTTTAGTTTTTTTTGCCCATTGATGGGTTCGACTATATGTAATAAGCACTTTGTCGGTCTATCATATTATGACCATGTGGTATGTGGATAACAATTGGAGATGGATGTAATACCTCAACTATGTACTTTTTGGTGAACATCATATATTTAATATATTGAGAAATTTTCTGCTGGAAAAAAAAGTAAATCTTGTTACACCAAAATTATGAAGTTTGAGTAAGCATTTATAAAAAAATTATTTGATGTTTAAAGTAATAATAATAAGTATGAATGATATAATTTATTTTTATTATTTTATCCATTCTCGTTGTAGTTGGTCCATTTCTATTGTGTATGGTTATAAGAAGTCTCTTTAGTTATATTTTTTTTTTTATCGTTACACCTATGTTGATTGATTATTATTTAGTTGTTATGTATTGTTTGATCTCGTGCCATGAAACCTCACTTGTCCATTTATAAGAATCCAACATATTCTTTCAAAAAGGTGAAATGTGCTATGTATATCGTTTTATTGTGTTTGTGACACTTGTTTCCATTTATAAGAATCCAACATGTTCTTTCGAAAAGGTGAAATGTGCTATGTATATTGTTTTATTGTGTTTGTGACACTTGTTAGTTGTTGATGATATTGTTGAATCATGTGCCATGAAACCTCCATTCTTCCATAAGAACCCAACATGTCCTTTCCAAAAGATGTATATGTTGTTTTATTGTGATGCTTATGTTGTCCTTTCAAAAGGATGTATATGTTGTTTTATTGTGATGCTTATGTTGGTTGATTAGACTTTAGTTGTTGATAATGTTTGAACATAAACATGTGCCATGAAACTTCCATTGTTCATTCATAAGCATTTAACATGTATTTTCAAAAAATAAAATGTGTTTATTGATTATATATATATATATATATATATATATATATATTTCAAATTTGGATATGAATTTAATAATTTTTATGGTATAATTAAAATTTCACTTTGGTCAAAGTTTTGTGCAAAGTGAATGATGCTTAAAAAGTTATCTAACTTCAAATTATTCTAAAATTAATTAATTTTAGATGAATTTTTGAGTTTTGACTTATTATTTTATTGGATTTTGATATTTAAGATAAGATGGCCCCTTGAAATTCAAAGTTTCTCTATTATTTTTTGAAAACCCAAACATATATGAATAAATAATAAGTTCTTTAATATCACAATAAAATAAATTAGCTATCTTACTCTTTAAGGGAATGTTTCAATACATGGCATAAAAGAATTCAAGTTGCGTTGGAAATATCTCGTCGAGATATACACAATGGAGTCATTTTCATCAACATTTGTGATTGTATATTTTTTAGCGTTCTTGGATCCACCTAGATCATTCCTCCCCACTGAAATCCTTTTTGACCACCAAAAGTCTAGATTACTTAGCGACTAAGTGAGGATGAAGCTCCATCACTTTCTCGATCTCTATCCATCTTGTTTTGTTTGGATGTACCCCTTTAATATCAAATCGAAGATATTCTACATCACCCCGTCGTGAAGTCCTGATTCTTTTGTCAATGATAACATCTTCCTACAACTCATCTAAATACTTAGGAGAAAAATCATTAACTATCGGAATTGAACACCTTCATCTTTAACATAAAATATTAGTACCAATCTTCTCCAAAATCTCTAATGGACCATACCTAATTGGTTTGAGATTTTTACTTTCACCCTTCATTTTGTCTTTGCTGATATGTAACCCCAGTTGATCACCAACTTGGAGCTGATGATCCACCCGATGCTCGTCATGCCTTGCCTTGTACTTGTCTTGGCTCTTCTCCAATTGTTCATGTACCATCTGATGTATCCGTTGTATCCTTTTAATGAACCTCTTAGCTTTGTCGACATCATCTTGTCCATCCACTTTACTTGTTTCCTTAGAAGCAAAATTCATAGGTGATTTAGGCAACTATCCCAAACATGTTTCAAAAGGATATCTCCGAGTAGAAGAATGCATGGCACAATTATAGGCACGTTGTACATAGTGCAACGGTTCATCCCACGACTTATGATGTTTACGACAATACCCTCGAAGCAAATGTACCACTGTGTTGTTCACCACCTCTGTCTATCCACCTGTTTGCGGAGGAAAAACAATGCTCTTTTTTAACTTAGTGTCCATCGACCCTCACAAACCCAAGAACCAAGAGTCTCGATCAGATAAATAGATGTAGGAAGCCCAAAATGAACCCAAACATGATTAAAGAACAACTATGTTGTTTGTTTAGCTGTGACTTGCTTCTTACAAGGCATTAAGATGCACATCTTACTAAACCTATCCACTACGACATACAAGTAATCATAACCTGTTCTGGACATCGACAAATCCCCCACAAAATCCATGGACACACTTTCCCATGGTTAAGAAGGTACTGGAAGTGGTGTATATAACCCCAACTTTTTGTTGTTAGGCTTACTTGTGGCACACAAAACACACCCTTTTACATACTTGGAAACTATTTTATTCATTTGAGGCCAATAACAATATCTTTGCAACTTTGCTACTGTCTTTCCTACTCCGAAGTAACCATAAATGAGAGATGTATGAGATTCCCTGATTACATTTGCTCTTTCATCCCTGGGTATACAAAGCTTTCCCATATGACACAATAAATTATCATGCACATGATAATCCAATTCTTCATTTTGATTGCCATGGGTTAGAGCTTTATACACATCTTTAAAGCCATAATCTCTAACATATTGTTCAACAAAACTTTCATGAGCTAAATAATTGTACTTTAGTATTGTAGATGCATTGATGTTGGGTCTTGATAACACGTCTGCAACTTTGTTAAGAATGCCCTTATTATACTTAATTACCAAATGAAATTGTTGTAAAAAACCCATCCATCTAAAATGTCATGATTGTTGTAGTTTGGTTTGTGATTGCAAATACTGTAATGGTTGATGAACGATGTGAATTATTGTTTCCTTTCCCATTAAGTAATGCTTTCACTTTTTAACACTTTGTACCAAAGCATACAATTCCTTATCATACGTTGCATAGTTAATCACTGCTTGAGTAAAAGTTTCAGAATGGTAACAAATATGTTTACCTTGTTGCATCAAGATAGCTCCCATGGCATATCCACTTGTATCGGTTTGTATTTCAAATGGTTACTGCAGATTCGACCAAGTCAAAAGTAGTACTTATTTTCTCTTTTAATGTCTTGAAGGATTTTTTCTGCTTGCCTCCCCACTGAAAGACATGTTTCACACTTGTTAATGCATGCAAATGAGCTTCTATGAAAAAACAATTAGCAATAAATTTCCTCCAGTACTGTATTGACCCTAAGAAGCTCCTGACTTCAGTGTCAGTGTTTGGCTTGAGCCAATTCACGATAACTTCCACCTTAGAGGGATCTATATTCAACTGACCATTTCCTACAATAAAACCCAAGTACACTAGAGAGGTTTTGCCAAAATCACATTTAGACATCATTACATACAACTTCTCCCTTTTCAAAAGTTCAAGTACTTTCCCAACATGCATTACATGCTCTTCCCATGTTCGACTAAAGACCAAAATATCATTTAAGTAGACAATAAAAAAATCATCTATAGAAGGCTTGAATAAATTATTCATTACCCTCATAAATGTCGTCAGTGCATTGCATAAACCAAATGGCACAACCAACCATTCAAACAAGCCTTGTTTTGTTTTGAAAACAATTTTGCACACATCACTTTCTGCAATTCTAATTTGACGGTAACCAAAATCTAACTTAGTGAAATAGACAATATTTTTCAATTGATCCAATAAATCATCAATTCTAGGAAGAGGATATCGGTTCTTTACCGTTATCTTGTTCAGTGCCCGAAATTCAATACACATCCTCCAGGTACCTTCTTTCTTTGGAACCAACACAATAAGAGATCCACATGGAGAGGAACTGGGCCTTATGATTCCTTTATCAAACAACTCCTAAACTTTCTTCTTTATCTTTGCACTCTCTATCACTGATGATTTGTACATACCAATGTTAGGAAGAGGAGCATTCTACTGTAAATAAATTTCATGATCAACCCCCCTCTTAGGAGGAAACCTTCTAGGTTCCTGAAATAGCTCGTCATAGTTAGAAATAATCTTTACCAATTTCTTCTTATGATCTGGTTCACAACTTGAAAAAACATCTAATACATCATTTCTTTTTTTCTTCACCATCACGAGAACAAAATATTTACTAGCATTTACAAATGTCTTCATTTGTCTTGTGCTCACTAAAAAAACAGTAGTTTTAATACGGTGAGCTCTAACAATATATTCAATCCCATCTTTGAAAAAGTGATACTTGTTCTCTTCTCGATAGAATATGACTTTTCTGTCATATAAGTATGGACTACCCAAGAAAATACCGCAAATGTCAAGTGGCACTACATCCAACTCAACCTCATCAATGAACTTGGAAGTAATTGCAAACTTAATTTTACATTGTTTAGTTACTTGCAACTTAACTTCCTCACACACCCAACCTAATGGATATGGTTTCACATGAGTGTGGTCTTTAAACCCAACTTCTTAACAATTTCTTCGGATATTAACTTAACTTGAGATCCACTTTCAAATAAAGTATCTATCTTTGTATGCTTCTCTACGACCCATATATGAAAAATCTCACTTCGTTTCTTTTGATTAAGAACACTTTCTAATTTAGAATATTGAACTGAATAACTAGAACTAAGAGTAGATATACCTTTGCTATGATTTTAGTTTCATCTCCTGAATCTGATCCTAAATCTTGTTGAGTTGTTGCAATAGTCCTTTGTTTCTCCTTGTCTTTGAATTTCTTTGGTAGCATTTCTGGATGCAACTTTCAACACTTTTCCTCCTCATGTCCTTTCTTCTTGCAGTGAAAACATGTAGGCTTCTCCTAAGCTTTCTTCAATGTCGCTGACTTCTTCCTCTTCTCTTTTCCTTTCAACTACTTCTCGAATTTATGTGGCTTCTTATCCTTAAACACATGCTTTCCCTTGCTATCATCAAGATGAGTATCTTGTATTGACACTTTGTAAATATTAGTAGGATTAAAAATTAATACAGTATATCGAAGATATGAATTCATACCACCAATATATTTTAGAAGAGTTTCACGAGTCTATAATGGAATCCCTAAATACACTGCTTTCTTCTTAAATTCCCGTGTATATACTTTAACATTTAGTCTTTTTCCTTGTCTTAGATTTTGCCAATCAATTATTGTTGTTCGCATACAAGTTAATGGATAAAATTGTTTTCTTAATGCAACAATAAACTCATCCCAAGAAGAAATTATTTTACCCTGTTGGATGAGATCAGTTTGTGTCTTACTCTCCCACCATATCAAAGTTGTGCCGCCCATATGAAGAGTATCCAATTGGATCTTTGCAGTCTCATCCACAATTTTTTGTTCCTTGCAATATACTTCAATCTGTTTGATCCAATTATCCAACTTTTATGCATTCAATTCTCCATCATAAATTGACAAATAAAACTTTACATCTAACTTTAATAAAGACAAATCATGAGCACGAGAATGAGAATACTTCTTAGAATACTCTTTATGAGAAGAATGTTCACTTTTATCAGAAAATGATGATGATGATGATGGGGGCGAAGGAGGCTCTTGAGGTTCTTCACCTCCTCCTTCAATTTTTATTGATGTTTCAACTCCTCCTTGAGCCCTGCGATACAGTTCTTCCACCATTATTTTTATCTTGAGAAATGTCTCCATCATAGCCTCGAGGCTCATCATAGGCTCTTCTCCTCCTTCATATGTCATTCCTCGTTTTCAAAATTCTCTTGGAATTTCTAGGTTGAAGTCTTCAAGGGTGCCTTCACCTCGCTTAGATTTGGACTTCGTAAGCATTAACTTACAAATACTCATCAAACCTGCTCCGATACCAACTTGATATGAAAAATATTTAGATGTCAAATTAGTTCTTAAACATACATTAACATCAAACCTGATTAAAATACTATGAACATTTGGACTACTTGCAAATTAACATGTGAATCCCATTACTTATCCAAAACTTCATTAGTTGATAAATAACTTGCAAAATTTAAAATGTTGAAATTGAGAGAAATAGAAACAACAATAACAAAACACTTTACACAAGTTGATAACCGAGTTCACGCATCTTAGGTTGTGTCTCCGGGTCCGCTTCCAAATGAGAGATTGCTTTATTGATGCTCAAAATTCTTGATACAACAATTATTCTAACTTGTGTTATTGCAAAATCTCTTATGCTTTTCTATAGATACTTAGATGAAACTGTCACAATCAACTTCGCCTCGGAAAATTGAAACCTTTGACTATAAACACTCTATAGCTCCCAAAAAATCCCAATGGCACATAAATACAACATAAAAAAAGAAACCTGCTCTGATTTCTTTGCAACACAGCATGCATGGTGCAATGGAAAATCGTGGGGTTTATATAGCAGAGGTTGGGGGTTCAAATCCACCCGACCACCGTTATATTTTGGTTGTGGAAATTGAATAAAAATTAAATAAAATATTTTGCGACAGGATTTACAAAGGGTGTCATTGGCACAATAGTCAAGACATTTGGGATGTTGTCCGGAGGTTGCGGGGTTGACCCCATCCGACACGCCCACACATGGCATATTTCAATTTAATACAACTTAAATATAGAAACCCCCTATGGAATATTCGATGAGTTCAGTAGCATAGTTGGTTAATGGGTTCGTGCATCGGCCTGATGGTCATGAGTTCAATTCCCTTCGACCTAACAAATTTTTATTCCCTTAAGACACATTGGCCATTTTGGGTGCTTCCACGTGGAAATCCCTGATTGGCACACATCATCCAATCGTACACCCAATCATCTTCCTAGTCAGCATGCCACGTGAGTGTCATACTACTACATGTCACCTACCACGTTAGCACCATACTGCCACATGTCACCTGCCATGTCAACGTCGTATAGTCCATGTGTCTGTCTGTATAATGCCACGTGTCATCCTTCTAGTGATGCCACATGGCACCTGCCTTTTTCCTTTTTTACCTGTTTTTCCAAAACTTCAGAAGACCATATATTTCTCATACAACGTTCTTTTGAGCTTGTTCAAGTTGTGTTGGAAATATCTCGTCAAGCTCTACGCAATGGAGTCATTTTCACCAACATTTGAGACTGTCAATTTTTTAGCATTCTTAGATCCACCTTGATCACTTCAAAAGACACTACAAAGATAAAATCAGAAACTGCAACCGAAAATATAATTGATTATACACTTGAAGATACATAGGATGTCCAAGAAATTAGGGAAATTTCATGGATTAAAAAAGATAAACGAGGGAAATGTTGTCTCCAAGAAAATATAGTTGCAGAATGGATACCTCAAACTAGAACAACTAGAGCCATGGATAAAAAAACTGCAAGAGAATCAAAGGAAAAATGAATAACTGATTTTTGTCTTGGACAGACCTACAAAGAGATGCAAATTTCAAATCCTAGAATCAAACCCTAGATCAACCCCTGAGTTAGATAAATCTCAGCAGGATTTTTATGGGTTCTTAAAAAGTATTGAAATGGTGGATGAAGGTCCTCATGTCAACAATAAATAGGTTTATCCAACAAATAACTTTCTACGAGATTTATTCATCTTTGCTGCAATTTTCCTTTAAATGATTTGCCTTATATTAGTGAATGGATTCAACATCTTGTTTTTATTTCCTTGAAACGTGATCAATCTGAATTTTGCATTGATACTCGTTCACAAATTGACTTAGAAGAGTTAGAAGTTGTAAATGAATATCAATTTTCATCAAATTTATTCACTTTGATAGAGGTCAATCAAAAGGAACATAATATTTCACAAGAAGTACATGTAACTTCTTATTCTTCTTATCCATCATTATCTTCTTTAATTTTGTATAGAGATAATGAAAGTTTTCATGATCTAGAAAAAAATACAACTATCGTAACAAGGAAAGAGATTGAATCTGAAGTTTGTGTTATTAATATGGAACATTTTTTTCATAGTTTGCCTGATGATAATCAGGACAAATTTCTTGGAGATCACATTATTGGCCATCCTATTGATTTTCCATCAAAATCAATTTTTGAATCTTCTCATTTTAATAAGTCTTGTGATATGCTCTCACCATTACCCCTTTGCAATGAACGTAGTGTTTTGTGTTAAGATCTTTCAAAACATAATGCTATAGATTTTGATCAGGTTATTATACGAGAAGAAACAAATACACAATTGAAACCACTCATAGATATCCAAATTGAAGAATAAATGTTTTTCAATAAAGTTGTTTTTTCAAGATATGCTTTTCATTGTCTTTCATCCTCCACTTGTTTTTCATTGTACCTTGATATATCCGAGCTCCTCAGTTAATCAGTTCACATCCTTTAGAATTTCATTCTGCATGGCCAAAATTTAATAAGGTGCAATATGATATTAATTTACACATAGGAGATGAAATGAGTGAAACATCTTCCCATCAATATTTTGCTATTATGTCCTATCAATCTTTTACATGGGAAGAAAGAAATCTTGTAGCAAACACTTGCCACAAAATGCTTTCTGTTGATTCACCTACAATTATGATCAACAAATAATCTTGTTTATTAAGTAATCAACTAAGTGAAAACTTTAATCAATTAAATGATGTTAATGCATACCATCCTAATATCAACAATTTAGGTGATATAGTGAAGGATGATAATTTTTTCACATCATTTGATCCTTTTAACTCATCTGAAGTTGATTATTTGAAACACATGTTCAGAGAAACTCATCAAGAATATGAGACACTTCAGTTACAACTGATGGTTATGGCAGATTCTCATTTTATTACTCCATTCTTTGAAACAATTCACATCAAGTATCTTTCACATGATATTCTTCTCAACAATTTCATACAATCCACACTCATCTATAAATTTATTCCAATCTCATTGTATATATCATGATAGAATAGAGGTTTGGTTAGATAAATATTTTCGTGAAATATTCCCTGCAAATAGAAATCTTCTTATCTTGTACATGCTAGATCTAGATCTAGATATTTCAAATTTTTCTTTCTTTAGTTTATTATTGATTATTTTTTTTGTGTCTAATTTGCTTTGTATATATTTTTGCAGGTTTAAAGAAACATGATTGGCTCCATTGGAAATTTGATTTTACATAGTGTTGATTGGTAATGTAGATTAGAAATAGTTTTGTTTAGTTTTTCTTCTTTTCACAAATAGATTAGCTTTCTCAAATAATGCAGTTATAAAATGATGCGTCAATATCAAGCTTGAGACAAGTCATCACCATCACGCATTCAGGGAAGTTTACTTTATTCTCTTTCTCTCCTGGTTACTTTTGATCTTGTTTATGATTTCATTTATTAAACATTTCTTTCCAAGTTTTATCCTTAACTTTTATAAGTTAATCATTATAAGAAATTTGATGTGAGATGTTTATTACAATTATGTTTCTCAAATTATAAAACAAGAATCTTTAAAGAGAATAACTAACAAAGAACTTCATCTTTGGTTACACATTACTTTCATTCTTTTAATCTTTTGATGGGTAACTTTTTTTTTCTCCAAAGAAAATTTGCTCGAAATTATATTAAGATTATAATTTTCTTTACATCAACAATGCCATGTCAAAGGTCTTTCACAAGTTCCCACAAGTTCAATACAATACATAACCAGTCACTACTATGGATAGTATTAATTGTTCTTTTCCAAAAAACTCTCTATGCTCATTGATCCTACTGAAAGCCAGTCAAAGATGATTACTAACCCTCACAAAAAAGGATCTTGCATCACACAACAATTCACATTCTTCAAAAGCAAAATTAAAGTTTTGTTTTTCATCGAGCCATATACAAAAAAAATCCTCAATCCAGTGCACTGAGGCCTACCATTGGGAAACCACCATTAAAAGAGATTTAAATGATTCGGTGATTCTTCCTTCCCAATAACCAAAAAGTAATAAGTCAGTTTGCCTGTTGGCTCGAGCAAGGCTTGTTTGGAGAGGAGATCTGCTTCTTTGTTGAACTCCCTGAATATATGAATATAGCTGACTTCTTGAAACTATGAAGATAATTCATTTGTTCTGCATTTCCAGCCTTATAAATTGTTGGCCTTTAAAGTACAGATGTTGTTGAGCCAGTCAATAATACCCTTCGAGTCTCCAAAGATTTTTAGCTTCGTAATATTCCACATTTTTTCCAAGATTAAAGTCACCCAGGCCCCCAACAATTCATCTTTTGAATTAGTGCCACTTCCTCCATTTATGTGCCATCTACAAAAATTTTGTGCAGAAAACTTGAAGACTCCCTCAGCCCCATAGTTCAATCCTTTTAAAATAGATGCCCCATTGAAGAAAGCAATTAAATGATCAGTAACTTGTATCACCGGGCTCCTTTTAATAACATCTTTTAATTTTGGGTTGTTACCAGGGTAGAAATTCCTCAAAGTTTTAATAAAGATAGCCTTCCAGTTAGGAGTTTTATCTTCGAAAATTACTAGATTCCTTTCGTGCGATATGTTACAACAAATATGGGCTACCAGTAAAATTGAACAATCTTTATCTCTCATCTAGGCCTCAAAGCAACGACAGAGTGTCCCTCCATTCCATTAGAAATGTTTGTTGAGACAGATAGCTAAACTTTCCCAGATAGTCTCGATAAATCGACAATGGACAAAGAGATGATCAACGTTTTCAATTTCAGACTTACATAAAGAACACCGCACAGGGCCCTGCCAACCTTTACCCTGCAATACTTGCCATGTTAGTATTTTGTTTTCGACAGCCAACCATATAATTTATTTTTTTCTTCAAGAGGATTTCCCATTTCCATAACTTATATTTCCATCCCTTCGTCTATGGCCACTCATAGGTCGAAATAAACACTGCATAAATATTTTTAACTGTCATTCTACCCGAGGAATCCCTTCCTATCCATATAAGAATGTCCTCTTTCTCACATAGTGAAATCCCTGCCTCATTTAAATCTCTACAGTATTGTTTCCATTCAACTTCTAAATTACCAGAGATCCCCATATCCTTTGCGCTAATCCACTTTTCAAAATATGTAATTGGGTCTTGAAAGACCGATGCCATATCCAAGGAGACAATCCCTTTATAGGTGAGGACTGTATTCATCTAATCTGATAGGATGGCCTTTTGTCTTAGGACAATAATTTGATCTCTACTAGGATATATGTTACATCATTTCCCTGGTGTCCAGCGCAACCAGTGAAGGATTACATGTATTGAATGTACCATGCTATTCCACATCCTCGATGCCGCATTCACTTTATTGTTATTCAACCTTATCCATTCAATAACCGTAAAATTTTCAAGTACTTATATCTTATGAGTTTGTGCCATATCCCCTGTAGAGTCAAGACCCTCCATAATGAATTTGCGTTGAGTGTCGTATTGAATAAAGTCAAATTTATGATCCCCCAACCCCCAGATTTTTTGGGTCTAGAGAGTAGATCCCATCTACATAAATGGATTTTTTGAGAATCTTTTCTACCATTCCAAAGAAACTTGAACATCAATTTTTGAATTTGGTTCAAAACGGATCGAGGTATGGCTTCCAATTACATCCAGTACACTGATTGGCCTTCTAAAATAGATTTCACCAGTGTATATCTACCCCCCAATGAAATCCATCTATTACACCATACCTCTATCCTTTTCATAACTTTAGTTAGGAGCCAGTCCCAATCTTCAGCTTTGTAAGTTCTGATCTTTAACTGATAGCCTAGATACTTAAACCCCGCAGAGAATTCCAAAAAGGAATATGGAAGGAGATCTTTGTAAGGAGTAAGATCATTACTTGACAATCCTGCATGAAGAACTGTAGATTTGGACTGATTTACCATTAGTCCAGAAGCTTTGCAGAATAAATAAATGATTTTGTCTATCTCCCACCACTCCTTTAAGTCCGCCCTCGTCAAAATAATAATATCATTAACAAATAAAACATGCAAAATCTTATAAAGACTGGAGACTTTTATACCTGAGATTTTACCTTCACCCTGAGTAGATTTCAGCAGTAGACTGAGCCCTTCCATAACGAGGATAAATAGTAGTGGCGACAAAGAACAACCTTGTCGCAGACCCCTACCATTTTTAAAGAATTATGTCGCTTCTCCATTGATTAAAACAACGAATGTAGATGAAGAAACACAAGCCATTATCCAGTTTGTCAGTTGAGTTCCACATCTGGTAGAAATTAGAATGATTCTTAGAAAGTCCTAATCAACACAGTCATAGGCCTTCCTCAAATCCAGTTTTAATACTAGAGCACTTAATTTCTTTTTTTTGATACTATGTATATTTTCATGTACTGTGCCGATAGCTTCTTGAATTCTCCTCCCATGGAGAAAGCCAAACTGTTCTTCAGAGAGTGTGCTTGATAGAAAGGGTTTGATCCGATTGGATATAATCTTGGATATTAATTTATAACATAAATTACATAATGAAATCGGTCGGAAATCTTCAAAGGTACTGGGCTTTTGAGTCTTCGGAATTAATGCCAAGAATGTTGAATTTATGCTGCCCCCCACCGATCCCAACCTTCTCGTTTCTTCCACCATATCAAGTAGATCTTGACCCACTAAATCAAATAAATAAGTGAATAATTCAGATGACCATCCATTTGGGCCAGGGCTCTTGGATTTTTTGAACTTGAATAGAACCGATTTTAATTCCTCCAAAGCAACCAATTGAGTGAGTTTGAATGAGTCCTCCTCCTTGAAGATTTTTGGGAAAATACCTGCAATATTGACTTTCTCAGCCATGTTTGGAGTCTCTTGTTCCTTGTAGAATCATTTGAAATGTTCAAAGGCTGCCTTTTTTTATGGCTATCGGGTCTGAGAAAAAAGACCCTTCATTATCCTAAACTTCCCAAATGTGTTTTCTCGCTCGATTGAAATTTGCAAAGTTATGAAAGAATTTTGTGTTATTGTCTCCACTCACCAGCCAAATCGCCCGGCTGCATAATCTCCATGATTCTTCTGTACCTCTAAGGATATCGTTTCTTTCCATTTCTTTTTGACGCAATCTCCTCCCTTCTTCTAGGTTTGTAGTATCTTCATTCATGATCGAAATGGAAGACTTGATGCCAGCTTCTAATTCTTTTAGTTTTTCCAAGTTCTTCTCCTATTTCTGTCTAAACCAAAGTTTAGTTTTTTCTTTTAATTTATTTAACTTCCAAACGAGCCGGTTTTTTAACCCAGATTCAGTCAAAAAAACTGGATCATTCCAAGTTGTGTGTATCAAGTTCTCAAATTATGAATCCGTTAGACAATGTGCATTAAATTTGAATGGAATGGCTAAATGATTCGGAGAAGCTTCTAACCGTAAAATAATAGGTGCATGATATGAGATGAATGGGTATTCAACCCATGAACGATACACCCCCACCTCTAATAACAAGTCTTCTGCGACTATACACCTGTCTAACCTTCTCGCCACCGCTTCTACCCCCGACTTGCCATTTCTCCACGTTGGGACCAACTTTGTCGGCATCACATCAATCAAATTTTTATCCCCAAAAAGGTCCTTGTAAAAGTCCCCAAAAAGAGCTTCCTTGGAGGTACCCCCCCCCCCCNCCCAAACTTCCTCCGGGGCGCAAACAAAATTGAGGTCACCAGCTATAATAAGATTCTTGATATCTAGTAAACCGTTGTCGGCAATCAGCTTCCAGAATTTTATGCGTTCCATACATGGACCATATACATTCAAGAAGGATAGCTCCCAATTGTCCTTTATGCTTGTACCTGTTAATAAGATGCCACCAATCGTGAAAAAGGGTACTAGGTCAAATATAAGTGGATCCCAAGAGACCAGCAATCCCTCGGAATTATCCAATGCATTGATCGTACATGTCACCCAAAAGGGTCTAAGGGCATGCAAAAAATCTCTGGATTTTTGTGTCGAAACTAACGTTTCTTGAAAAAAAATGATTTATGGTCGAGTTTGATCCAACAGTCTCCTAAACGAGGCATTTTTCAGGGTGCCTCCCGTCCCTCTTAAATTCAAGGATAAAATTAACATTATTTTGCCCGTGCTTGGGCTTTCACTGCTCTAAGAGGCCCTCCTTCTATGGTGGGGGAAGATTGACTTTCCTGTTGTGAGATAAATGTCATAACTGTACATTCATTTTAGGTGTTATCTTTAGAGCTTTTTTTTATTTCTCTTATGTTCTTTTTTTCAATAAAAAACCTGATTAACAACCTACCATGCAAAATGTATCTATCATAATCTTAATTTAAAACGGAAGATGTATTAAAGTACAATTGAAAAGATTTAATAGGGATAAAAAAAAATCAATCTCACAATTCAACATATCTCTCATAATTAACATTTTTCCTTTCTAATTTGAACTATGACAGGTTGTGATATTTGTTATTGGGATTTTGTTATTTTCAAGGTTTGTTTCACTTTTAAATAACTTGTTGCAATTTTCATTTTCTGCGCTTTCAAATTTGTTTGATACATTGTTATTTAGTGTAAAGTGTTTTGTACATTCTATTTGGTTAGGTTATCGATTTGATTATATTTTCTTAATTATCATTTGTAAATATTGTAAATACTCATTTGTTTTATTTTTCTTACCTTATCTTGATTCTTTTGATTTATTGATTGTTTCATTTTGTTGAACTTTTCAAAATGGTTGTTATTTTCAACAAAGCATGTGTAACATATTTGTGTGATCTATTCTAAATCTATCCATATTCAAAAGCATCACACTCAACTGCTCCTTAAATTTAGAATTTCCTTTTGATTAAAATCCTAATTAATAATATGCCATAGAAGACAAAATTATTAAACTCTTAACATAAAGAACACATTTGTCAAAAAAATATCTACTCTTTGTGTTAAGATATCTTTTCTTATCTTGTCTAGTTAGGTTCTTGATTATGTCAAACAAAGTTAAATACTTAACTAGAACTGTGACCTCAAAACGAGAACTCTGGCCCAAAAAACCCATATTTTTGCATTAAAAACATGAAAATCAACTCCCAAATAAAAAAGTGGTACTACCGGTAGCACCATTTTTTCAAACGGGGTCAAAATTACAACACTTTTCAAGCATGTGTTGATATTGAGAGGGGGGTGAATCAGTATCAAGTACAACACATGTTCAGGGGGAGAAGCCCCAAAGAAGAAGGTTACATGTCCAGAGGGAGAAACCCCAAAGAAGAAGGTTACATTTTGCCATTAAACTCAGGGGAAGAAGCCCTACCCTTTTCCATTGATGTCAAAGGGGGAGAGAAATTGGGATCATGATGATAGGGAAACCAATGACTAGGGTTGACATCAATGACAACAACCAATCTTCCAACAATCCCCCCCTTTGTCATTGATGGCAACAATCATGCTCCCCCTATCATCATAATACCAATTTCTCTCCCCCTTTGACATTGATGGAAAAGGGTAGGGCTTCTCCCCTTGAGTTTAATGGGAAAAGGTAACCTTCTTCTTTGGGGCTGCTCCCCCTGAACATGTGGCACTCAATAATACTTCATCCTTATTTTTGGTCTTTGGGAATTTTTCTTCCTTGGAATTATTTTGTGTGGCTTATGTCTTCTCTCTTTTCTTCATGTCTAGGATGCATATGTTGTTCGGTCTTCTTGTTGCAGTTGCAACCAATATTCCTGAGTTATTTTCTCTGATTTTATATTTTCGGGAGTCAAACATAAGAGTGTATCCTTGATCACACATTTTTATAACACTGAGTAGATTATACTTCAAGTCTTCAACCAATATGACATTCTTTGCTTTTACATTTTTTCTTCCAAGTTCTACTACACCTTCTCCAAGTATTTTGGCAGACGAGTCATTTCCAAATGCAACATTACCACCCTTTCTCTTCAAGCTGATGAATTTTTCTTGATCCCCGGTCATGTGTGAAGAACATCCACTCTCATTGTACCATTCATCTTCTTCTTTACATTCTTCAGCGGTTAATGCTATTCGACAATCTTCATTGTTTGGAATCTCTTTCCTTCTCCATACTGTGGTTGGCATAAAGACATCTTCATTCATATATTTGCAATCTCGTGCTTTGTGACCAAGATAATTACATTTGTAGCATACAATATTTTTGTCCATCAAATGGGGAAAATAAATTATAACTTATGTTGGCAAATCCACGATTATTTCCATATCTTCTATTTACGCCATTCATGTTTCTTGCGTATTTGTTCCTTTCATTGATTCTGCATTAATTGCCTTATGTCCAAAAATTTTGCAAGTATAACAATGACCAAGAAAGAATTTTTGATACCTTGGAGTAAGTGGCCTTCTTTGTGATGTAGTCCATCTGGGTTCATGATCTACTCTTATGTAGTTTCCTTCATACTGATTGAAGCTTCTTTGATTCCTGAAGGTAGGAGGTCTTCTTGGATATTCATCTCTTTTGTAATCATTCATTCTTTCTGGTA